>JABFPJ010000105.1:0-67308 GCA_022817425.1 Gryon sp. ZL-2020 | reverse complement strand
AGAATTTTTGTGCATGAAAGGAAAATTTTTACTGTTTTTAACAGGAACTTTCATGTTAATGGGAATTCTGTGGTCAAGTTACTGTTTAAACAGTAATTTATTGTAAGTTATTTTTCTTAGTGTAAAAAAAATTCTTTTTTGTATGTGTATTAATTTTTCACATCTTTTCAGCTTGTAATTCTCGCCTGCGTTTTAGCCGTGTCGCAAGCCGGCTTCATTAACCAATATGCTTTGCCATCACCCGCCCTGACGTCGACGTCTGACAATATTCTTCGCAGTCCCGGTAACTTGGCGCAAATTGCAACCCAATCAAAGACCATCTCCACGCCATTCTCCAGCAGCAGCAAAGCCGACGTGCGCGTATCCAGCCCAGGAATTTACGCTCATGCTACACCATTAGCCTATGCCGCTCCAGCTCAATACGCCTACGCCGCACCAGCTCAATACGCCTACGCCGCACCAGCTGCCCCAGCAATCGCCGCCCCAGCAGCAGCTGTCGCCCACGGTCACAGCCTTCTCGGAGTCGCTTACTCTCCAGCCGTCGCCGTCTCTCACATGACCTACTCCAGCCCAATCGGAATCTCTTATTCCTACTAAATACCAACCAAGTATTTTGTTCCGACTGAAATGTTTAGTGCCATTTGATGCTCCGATTTGAGATTCAATGTTTCGACTCAAAAAAATCTTCGGCAAAAAGAACTAGTGAATTGATTTTGTATATTTGAAATTTTAACTTTACTTAACACTTATTTAAGCTGATGTATATTGTAGAATAAATGAGTATTTAAGTAAATGTGTTGTTTTTATTCATGAAACTTAGTTTAAACTTACTTTATACTATTTTCTTTAATAAAATCGGTATAGATGATTTTTATAATTAAACAAAGGATTATTCTTCTAAAGAAATGGAAGAGTAAGATACAAGACCTATATTGAAGTTCGAAACACAATTTTATTACATGTAATAAATATTTGACAATCAATGAAGTTTGTACAAATGTCGACAAATTAGGAATACTGATTGGAAATTTCGAAATAAAACCATGTACAATTGTATAAATGACTACAATATGTAGTAATGCAATTTATCACATATTTTGTTCATTCGTCTATCTAATCGTGCAAAATTTGGCATATCAAAGAAAACGAAGCATTTTCTAAATTAGAAAATGCTTGTTTCCTAATTTAGGCTTTAGATTTAGATCCATCCTTTCAAGCCAATATCAGCGGTTGGCCAGTCGAGTCCTTTATCGAGGATTGGAGCACTAATCAATTTTGGCACAACAAGTGGTGCTTTGTTAATGTAAGTTCGGGTTACAATTGGCTTTTGCTCAACGATTGGCGCAGCTTTCACAGTTTTCACGAGCAATGGGGTTTCAATCTTAACTGGAGCTTTTGAAAAGATTCAAAAAATGAAAATTAATACACTAAACATTTTCAATCTTAACGAAGAAAAAGTTTTTCTGTATGTTCAATATCTTATTCCATGGTTTAATATAAAAGTAACATGTATTTAATAAGTTGAATAAATGACAAAGAATAAATAATTGCCTGATCTAAAGCAAATAACTTGCAACATAACCAGAAAGAACGAAACATTAATTATAAATTGAATTAAAAGTCGAACTAATCTATTTCGTCGAATAAAAGTGAATTTGATTGAAAATGGCAATGAACCATACATAGAATAATCTATTTATACTTGTAATGTATACTCAAATTAAATTATAAAAAGTGGATTAAAAAATTTTAATTAAACATATAATTAAATATGTGACATGTGTTTTACGTCTATCTGATAAGTTGATCTTAATTACACCCATTTTACCTGTAAAAGTAGTATTCGCAACAACAAGTGCAGGTGAAATGCCAGGTGTAAAAAATATCGTTGTAATAATATACAATTTTATTTTGAACATGCAACTTTTTTTCTATTAGAAGAAAAGTATTTATACAAATAAAACTACATATATTTTGAAATATTCTTACCAGGAAGGATAAGTGGGGCAGCTTTCAAAATCGGAGCTTGTAAACCGATAAGTCCAGCATGGGCAGCAGCCAAAACGGCGAAGAGGACCACGATCTGAAAATTACAACTTATATTAGTTTATATTATTTATTACAGTAAACCTTTGAAAATAGGTTTTTGCGCAAACGTAATGACAAATGAATTTTAATTTTACCCACATGCACAAAATGTGTATAAAAATGTATGTCAAAATATATAACTTTTTACCGTTAAAATATATTATAAATTTGCAAATATATGCTTACTAATATTTTTACAAATATATTTCAAAAATATATTTTAAATGTATAACGTTTTGCCGAAAATATATGTTCACATATTCACATTAATTTTTGCATATACATATTTAAAATATACTTTCCTTCGTTAGGGACAACTAACATACAAATTCAGAATATGAATTTATTTTCTTCATTAACTTACTATATTTTTTCCCTGAATCCATAAATTAACGTTAAATGTATATAGATTCAACGTGAAAAAATAGTTAATATATTTTTTAATATTATAATTAGTTATTTTGTTAGAATTAGTAAATTCAATATAAATAAGAAAAACATCGTTGAGTTATTTATATGTTAAATATAATATAATATATTAATATTGTTCACAACTCACTTTGTACATGATGAAGATCGCTAGGTTGACTTGAACCTTTAGCTTCGAAAAGAATATGTGATTTGATTCTGCTCGAATAAACCGCGCTATTTATATGCATTTCATAGGGAATTTATCTTCTATTGCAACAATGTTAATCATACTAAACATTGCCTCTTAAAGCACGTGCGTAAGGCAATTTTTAACACACGCATAACGCCTATCCAATGCAAGTAATATACGAATATTATTACATCAGTCACTGCTATGCGCTTAAATTAAATAAACAATTTACCTATAGCAAAGCATTCGAAGAGTGTAAACTTGGATCATAATTTCATCAGCAAATTTGGGAAATTTGGATTTTTGAATTTTCAAAAAAATACTTATAGATGATGTCTAAAACCTTAACAACAGCGAAAGATTTAATTCAGAAATTCCTAAAGATAATTATTTCTTTTGTTTACTACTGAGCGGCTTTTTCATTAATTTTTTTGGAATATATATTAAATTATTTTAAATAAATACAAATTATTTTGAACAAAAATGCAATTTTCCTGATGAAATTCTTTCATGAAATAAAATCATCTAGTAGGAATTTCAATCTAGTGTATGTAGACTTTAATGAATGGAAGAGCATGAAATCTTGTTTGTTACATTATTTTTTGATTTGTATTAAAAAATCGAGAACGAAGAGTTGTTTTATATTTTGATAATAAATAGAAATACAGATTTCATCTAAATTCATGTATTAGTTTGACCTTATATACAGTTCGTAAAAGTAGTCGAAGAAGTGAATACAGATTTCTATAAACATAAGAATAAATGATTGAAAATGTTCCTTCTTTTCTGTTATTATATTTTCGTTTAATTCAACTATTTCTTAATACTATTTATTCTTATGAAACATTTACCTGCGATATTTTTATACATATCAGAAAATTATTAAATTGTGTTAAATTGTGTAATAAAAAAATGTATGATTGATACAAATTGCCATATGTAAATTTCTGGTTTTTACATAATAAACTCCCTTTCAACTATACATGTAGAATATCTGAAATTTAATTCATAATTGCAAAAAATTAAGAACGCAAGTGTACGAAATTTTGATAGTAACCGTTCACCACCGACAGCCTCACCTTGAATTTTTGATATCGTATAAGTTCCTCATTTCCTTTTTTTTACATAAGTTGCACTTGACAAAGACACTTTCCTTTCTAATATAAAAAACGTAATTAATGGTATATATTCAATTACTACTCTTTATTGATTGCTGATTACAATTAATGAACGAAACATTATATTAATTAGTTAAAAAATTGGTTAATGAGTTTTACTTACATATTACATGAAAGAAAAAGTTATAGGAAAAATTCCTATACCATCTAGGAATCAACACGTATCGCGTCATATATTCAAGAAATTCCTATACCAATATAATATAAATTGCAAAAATAAAAAGAAAAAAAGTTTTGAAAAATGTTTACTACATTTATAGTAAAATTTACTGTAAAAACTAATAAGCATTTTTCTTAAATTACTATAAGACTTTTTTCAATATGCGGTATAATACTATTTCCTATAATTCTAGTAAATATTAATACATCTTTTTTGTGTAATAAAAATAATATAAGAATTATTATTATTATTCTAACAAACTGAGGATATACTTGTCGAAACCAAAAAATTAGCATTTGTTCTGATAAAAATAGTCATTTTTATGAAATTAGTTCTTAGATTTTTAACACTTTTTATCAGAAAAGATGGTAATTACTGTGGTTTGGATAAGTGTATCCTGAGTTTGCTATAAAAATTATAATTTTTATATTATTATTTTTCTTGGTGTATTTTAATAATTAAAAAAAATATTTTTTTTGCAAAAATAACTTTTATAAAACTATACAGTTAATTATTTGATTAATGTGTAAATCTTGTGAAATTACCTTACAATTTATATTTATTCATTTGTTTAGACAGGTTTTTCATAATTTTCATTATAAAATATATAGGAAATATATTAAAGTATATAAAATGATTAATGTATTTGTTATAATAAATTGAATTTAAAAAATGTAAAAAAGAAAACAAAACAGAAAAAATCTTGTGAAGAAAGATAATTTATATAAATAAAAAAAAATACTTCAATCAAAGCTAAATGATCGTTCCCAAATGAGAAAGCTAAGTGGGACAAAAGAAATTACAAGGACCCGATTACATTACGTTGCATCTGAGGGCTGATATTCAGAAAGGTTCGTTTTCCCACTTCGACCCGATACATATAAAACTGCGAAATTTTGAAGCTTGAGCACAGTTTCATTCTTACCGATTCAGTGAACGGATAAAGAATTCATTCCTTAAAAATGGCCTTCAAGGTGAGTTTATAACATCCTTTATAAACCTACTAATGTTTAATTATATCATTATTTCACATCTTCCTACACGCAAAATAAAATTACATTAAAAATTACTCTACTGTACAGCAGCGCTGTCATAGAAATATTTTGTTTACATTATTACAAATCTGTTTACTTTCAAAATACTAGAATTATAGAAAAATTTGTGATACGGAATAGCAATTTTTACTATACTGTATGATAAATTTTTCTATAATTCTATTAATTTGAAAGTAAACAGTGCTTATAAAAATGTAAGCAAACTATTTTTATGTCAGCGTTAATGTACAGTATAGTAATTTTTAATGTAATTTAATTTTGCGTGTATATATACATTTTATTAATAATTTATCTCTCAAACAACAAAGCACCTTTTTCAAAATATGCTAACTTTAAAAAATATAAAAATTAAAAATATTCTTCACATACTTGCATTTAAAAAATAGATTATTCTTAAAATATTCATCTTCTAAATTCTAAACTTTAATTCTACAATTAACTTTTGTTGCTAAACTTGAATTTTATTTCCAGTTCATCATCCTTTGCGCCACTTTGGCAGTTGCTAACGCTGGATTTATCGGAGAGCCAATTTCCTACGCCGCACCAGCATCGTTCAGCTACGCTGCTCCAGCCATAACTTCCCAGTCACAAAACATCTTAAGAAGTCCAGGAAATCTCGGCTCGATCTCAAGCTACTCAAAAACCATCGACACTCCGTTCTCCAGCGTCAGCAAATCTGATTTCCGAGTGAACAACCCTGGAGTGTACTCCACTGTGAGCTACGCTGCGCCAGCCCAAGCAATCAGCTACGCCGCTCCAGCTCCAGCAGCAATCAGCTACGCCGCACCAGCTCCAGCTGCTATCAGCTACGCTGCCCCAGCCCCAGCACTTTTGACTAAAGCTTATGCTGCCCCAGCCCCACTTTTGGCCAAAGCTTATGCTGCTCCAGCTCAATACGCCGCAATCCCAGCTGCCCCAATCGTAAAATCCTATGCTCCAGCTGTCGCTGCTCCAGGACCAGTCGTTTCTCACACCACCTTCACTGGATTCGGTGCTCACTACGCTTTCTAAATTAATCTTGCAAGTTGATTCCAACTTTTTGACTGATTTTTTATTCAGACTGACAACACTTTTTTTTAGTAAAATTGCATCCCTATCTTTTTAATTGAAAAAAAAAATTTTTTTTTAGGTCCATTTTTTAACTATGAGATAGATAATGAGTACGACGGAATGTATTTAATTAACTGTAGCGAGAAAAATGTATATTGTGAAATCGGACAGCTTTTGGTATTGTTAAAGGAAGTCATTTTTGCAAGAACACTTTTCTGATTTCAAGATTATTTTTTCTTAGTACTGATTTGAATAAATGCCCTTTTTGCTCAATTTTTCCAATAAGACTGTTACATCGAAGTATAAATAATACGACGTGCCATATCCTAAATTTAGTTACATAAATCAAAATACTCTTTTGATCTGTAAATATGCGAATAAAGTATTTCTTAAGAACCGTTTAAACAGAGTGTTTTATATATTCCCTTTATCCTGAACTAGAAAAAAGATATATTCATTGTTTGAATTTATGCATTTTTTAATCTAACAAAAATTGAAATATTCTTTTTCTAATATTATATTTTAATAAATCTTATATATAATAAAATGGCATAATAATTAAACATTTCATAAGCATTTTTACAATAAATATATAAAAGTACTACTTCTACAAAAGTGTTGATTATATATGAAATAAATTGTCAAAATAATAAAAATTAACTTTCAATCATTTTATACTCGAGAAATGATATAACACAATAAAAATAAAACTTATGATTATATAAGAAAGTTAATATTTTATACCATATTTCTCGTCACGTTTATATATAATGTCTCAAATAATGATGTAAATGTATATCCTTTTGTATTGCAAGAAATGTATAATTTGTGTAAATTTTTAGTATTAAATAATAGATTCAAGAAAATAAAATCACTTTATTGCAAAATGTTTAACTATTTAAAAAATAACGTTTTAATAAACTAAAAGCATTTATACAGTAAATTAAACATTTTCCTTATTTTCAGACTGGAAACAAGTATAAAATATGAATTTAAATAAAGAAAGTTATTAGATTTATATTTAATAATTTGTCTTCATATCTATCGTACATATTCTATTTAAACCTATTTTGAACACTGCAAAAAATGTACTTAATTTTACATTATTCCATAAATTAATTATGTATATTAATTTTTAAATAAATGGACTAAACTTATAATTATTTTGCCTTAAAATTTTTCGCCGTGTCTATGATTACATTTTATGTCATTTTTAGTTAAATTTTAGATCAACTTAGATCAATCAAAAGTACTTATATATACTTTCTAAATTTAATGATAGAGAATACACCCGCCGAATGATTGAAAGTAAAGAATGTAACAGGTGAACCTCCGGTCCTCTGCATTTGTGTGGTTACATCGCGACTTTGTAACCCAAGTAGGAACAACCTTGCTCCAATTTTACTCTCATCGAATAATATGTAATCTCAGAAGTACTTCAGTCGTGATTTATTTGACGCAATATTTTTCGTCCTTTAATAGTTTTTTTGTTTATAATGAGATTTATATAGTCTATACAGCAAAAAATGTATATAATGATGGACATGTTTTTCATTTTTTTTTCACATGCAATGATTTGCTCTACAGGATTTTCTTATCATTGCAATATTTCATTTATAAAATAATGTCTTTAATATTTCATATTAAATAAATATATAACAATTTGTTATTTAATACTTTTATTTATAATGAAAATTGCATTCTTTGCTCAATACGATAGTAGTAGAAAGTGTGATACAAATATGGGCCCTTATTAGACTCCAATTAAGCTGAAATTATATATCAATGTTACGTAAATGTCCTTTTCAGTGAACGCCTTTGTATGACATGAGTAAACTCAACCGCATTATCTGTTTTTAACATCAACAGCAGCACCAAGCTGTCACATCAAATGACGAAATTTACAGCAAATGCCGATGGCTTAAAATTTAAAATTGTACATTTGGTAAATGTAACCACGAGAATGAATTGATTACAAAAAATTTAAATTATATAAAGACTTTCTTTACTAAATAATTATTGCATTCATAATAGGCAAACATAACATACATTTTTTTTTTAATTCTTTCAATTATGTTTGAATTTGCAGACATTTTTTATTGTTTTATATAAGAGAAATATTTAATTTCCTCCTATTCGTATATATGATTGGAGTATTAAATAATGAAATTAATTTTTTTTCAGTTATGTCATGTCATAAAATGAAGTATTTGACAATCAAATACTATTATAAAGTTTTATTGTTAAAGTCATAATAAGTATATCTTTTGAATTATTATATAACTGATTTTATCTTTTTCGCAAAAAAATTATTTTTAATGTAAAGTTTAACGTGTACGAACGAAGTGGTAAATATGAAGAAGATGCGCCAAACTTATGTAACATAAGTAGTCTCATCTGATATGGTCAGACGTTGTAAGAAGAGTGAATCTTCACTGTGTATACTTAATCTGCGCTATCACTACTTAAATATAAATAATAATTTCTAACCATTCGTTTCTATATTTTATATACTTTTTAAAAAAGATTATATAATTAAAAAAATAAGCAATAAAATAAATTATACTACATAAATAAAGCTTGATTATTTCAAATAAATAAAAATATTATTATTTTCAATTTCTCTTTTAAAAAATGTTTTTTTCTATTGAATTTATTATTCGATGATAGAAAGTGATAGAAAAGCAAATCATCCAAGAAACTCAATATTCGATTAATTCGATTAACACATTTCTCAATAACTTTGACATCACCTTATATCTCAATTATCATCGAACATGAAAATTTCTTAATCGTCGCTAAAAACAGACTAAAGTTTCAATTCCACATAATTACAAGTATAACTTGCATATCCCTAAAGTACATACGAATGTTCATGAATTCTCCAGGATTCACATTGAAAAAAAAGTCGTTTGAATTGACGAGTGTAGACGATTGGAACTGAGAGACGATTTTCGCAATTGCGTCGACAGAATAATGGAACATTAAAGTTTCGAGGTAAATTACGTGGTGGAATAATATACACACGTAACGTAATTGGGCTCCGAACCCTGTTGCACTCATAAGAAAGAACGCGCTTTCGTTTTATAACCCAGACCTTCGAAAAATCGAAGGGGTCCCAAGTCGTTTCACGGCCATCCTTTCTTTTCTCCGATTGTTTGCTCACGAAGGAGACTCGGGCTGCGCCCAAATGGACTAGCGCATTATTACGAAATGATGCTCGGCTGATATTACGGAGGGACCCAATATTTGCTATATATACGAGTCGACAAAAACATATGCTATCAAATACCCGGGTTCTGTTAAAGTGTATAGACGTGAATTCAAGCAACTGTAATCATGTATAAGGTATGCTTTCATAAGTTATAAATATAGTGCAAATCATAAATAAGTGTTTCAATAAGTGAATTACATGTGAAAATTGATCTAAATTATATTACGTGAAAATTATAATATTCAATTTTTCGAATATAATTTCAGTTTTGCTTTATTTAACATTAGAAGCCTCAGGAAATTTGTATTTCTGACATTCAATGTGAGATATTTATAATAGTTTGCCATCTAATTCTACACAGTCTTATAACTTTTGATATTTTTCAATTGAAACCAATTGGATGATAAAAATTATTTCAAATTAACATTCAAAGAAGCCCTCCAACTTCCAGTATTAAGAAGATTGATAGAAAATGTTAATTGAATGATTGACTTATCTAATGAAAAAATATATTCCTATTATATATTTCTAATTGAAAAAAATAATTTCATATATTCATAATTGCAATCTACAGCTCCTCTCTTTTGCTGCCTTTATCACCGTGGCGCGAGCCGGCAATCTGTTGGCCCCAGCCTTCACCTACAGCGCAACTCCTTTAGCTTTCGGCGCTCAGCATCAAAGTGTTGTTCGCTCTTTGGATGGCGACTCTGCAGTATCGCACTACAGCAAAGCCGTAGATACGGCGTTCTCAAGTGTACGCAAATATGACACCCGTGTGACCAACGACGCCAAATTGTTGGCCCCAGCTGCATTTGCCTATGCTGCCCCAGCTGCTCCATTAGTCAAGGCTGTGCCAGCCGTGAGCTACGCCGCTCCCATCTACAAAGCTGCCCCAGCACTGAGCTATGCTGCACCAGCTTTGAGCTACGCTGCCGCCGCTCCAATTTACAAAACTGCCCCAGCACTGAGCTATGCTGCACCAGCTTTGAGCTACGCTGCCGCCGCGCCAATCTACAAAGCTGCCCCAGCTTTCAGCTATGCTGCCGCCGCCCCAATCTACAAAGCCGCCCCAGCTTTGAGCTACGCCGCCGCTCCAATCTACAAAGCTGCACCAGCCTTGAGCTACACCGCCGCTACTCCAGTCATCAAAGCCGCGCCAGCTTTGAGCTACGCTGCCCCAGCTTATGGCTACCAAACTTATGCTCCAGGTGCTTCATATGTGGCTCACACCACCTTCTCCGGATTAGGCGCTCACTACGCTTTTTAAATGTGTAAATCAAAAGACTTCTATTTATATAAGATACATAAATAAGTAGAAAAGTAAAATACAAGATTGGGAGAAGTTATTTTTTCAATAAAATGGCAACATTTAATTGAAAAGGTAACTTCTTCTGGTATATGTATATCCAATTGATAAACGAATTCGATATTATATATGTAATGTATGATTCGTTTATGAACGGTAATAACCACCGCTGTTTAAATTGTTCATCTTGGTATGTTGTTTGATTTTGTATTCATACATCGAAATGAATGACTGAGAATACGAAATGAAATATACGAAACTAATTATGACAGATTTTGTTGTCCCCAAATAAAATGTTGTCCCTACAACGTTTTATAGTTTTTTACTTGTGATTTATATTCACTACTATTAAGCAAAAGCAGTGTGAATATAAATAACAAAAATGTGTATATTCATTTGGAAAGATTGCATTGCTCAGTAATACATGATGATTGTATATTACAATTTATAATGTAGTATTGAAAAACAAATAAATTTTGATAAAATTGCAGTATATACATTAATTATTATACTCATTTTCATTTTTTATTATGTGTAAATATGAATTACAACATAATGCAAGATATAGTCAAGTTTTAATATAAAACTATTGTAATCTTTATAATTCAACGTTTGAAATAAAACTAAATAATAGAAATTAATCATTCGTTTTTTTAATTGCTTCGATAATTCATAAAACAATAATTAAAAAGAAAATAAGTTCATTTTAGTTTTCTTGTTAGTTTCATAGTTGTTTAGTTGTTAAATAAAAGACACAACTAATTTAACAATATACCAGACTTCTACTACACTCTTATTAATTTGCGTAAATTGATTTTCCTTTATTTTCAACCTTAACATTTCAGTAGAAATAAATTAATGCTAATCATAGTAAAAATGGAAAGAAAAAATACAATGAATTACAAAAAATCACTTTTTTCTGAAATTCTCTTGTGCTATTCAATGATCCAAGTAATATGAACATCCATTCATTCACTTAGTTTTCTTCTTCAATCACTTTAATCACTCAGTGTCTTTGCAGTTCCTTATGTTAATGGGAATTAAAGACTAGTCAGAATCTTTAATTATAAAAAAATGTTTTTTTTCTTATTCTCGATGCACCAATACATAAAGACCCAGACAACCTAAAATTGCGTATTTGAATTTTGGATATTCGTTCATAAGTATAGTGACCATGCCAACATAAGGAAGAAATCCTCGCGCTCTACCAACAACATCATTGGGAGTTAACCAAAGTTGACCTTTTGCGTATAATCCCCTATCATCAACGGAATTGTTATCACCCTTAGTAAGGAATTTGATTGTGTTATTTTTATCTCCTCTGTAATAAAAACGAAAAAAATATTGTATAGTGTTAATTTTAAAATATGTTAGCTTTGCTTAGTAATCATAATGATAGGAAAAATATGATCTTACTTTTCATGTAATTTTAAAACTCTATGAACAATTGGAATCTCTCGACCCTCAACTTTGAAGACTACAATTTCACCTACTCTCACTGGTTCATCCTTATAACGAGTTAAGAATAATAAATCGCCTCTGTGAAATGCAGGTTCCATACTACCACTACAAGTAAAAGATTACAAAATTAGTCTCATTTTTAATAAAGTAAAAATAAAATTTAAAGAAATAATGATTCCCATCAACTATATTTATTTACAATATAAAAACAATATATTTAGGTTGAAGAGAGACCTTTAAAATAAATCTTCCTTAAAAACTTTTAGCAATCGAATGTTTCCTTTTTAATTATTAAAAATATGTAATAGAAATACAAATATAGTGGATACTACAAGTAATTTTGAAAATAAAAACATGGTTATGTTAGACTGACACGTACCTAAGTACAACGACAATTGGACTCTCACTACCGGTTACCACCATCAATCCTTTCCATATCATTAACGCCGAAGTTACTATCATACCAAAACTGAGCACTTGGTAGAGAAACTAAAAGATACATTTCATTATAACAATAAAGCTTCACTTCCTGATTAAATTCAAAAACAAAACATATGTAAACGGTCAAACATCACTTATAAATTGTTGATAATATGAAAGAAATTTGTTCTATACCTGCCGTTTATTCATCCGTTTTAAATCGTCAAATGCGCTTTGTAACATCTTGTCTTGTTTATGTATTGATGATTGTAGAATTAAAAATCTAGAAAAAAAATACAACAATGCTCCGAGTCGAAAAAACGAACGAATCGGCGGTGTTACACGTGCGACTCGTCTGAAGTTATTCGAATGTCGACGAACAGGTGACGTGTGTATGGAGAAGAAAGAAAACGCAAAGAATGAAGAAGATATAATGCTGGAATGTCGATGTTCCAAAACGCATTGACTAATTTTAGCAAATCTGCATGATTTTGCAGAATAAATATAAATGAATGCTTAAATTATCAATTTTTAGTTATAAAAATAATAATTACACATACAATTATATGAAATAAAACATTAATATGTTTACATTTTTTTTACTTAATTCTTTATTTATTATACAGTAATTCACTTTTTTTAAGAATATTTTATTAAAATATTGTTATTATTGTTGATATTTAAATTATTCTCTGAGTTCGTAATTTCGCGCCATTCAACATAAGTAGATGCTACTTTCTGATTGGCTTATTTTCTACATTACGCATGTGCAGTATTTAAATGGTGCAACCTTATTCTTCTTATGCGAAATCATGAAAGCATTTTGGAGCATCCGCCGAGAATAAGGTTATGTCGACTTTGTCGATAGACGCGGCAAAAAGTAGACCCGCAAGGATTTCTTTTTAAACCAAAAATCAGTGTATATTCAAATTCATTTAACATGTAAATTAGTGAGCTGCTTTCATTATAAGGCAGAGTTTAGCTGCCTTCCTAATATTTGCAGAGTTGTATTGTTAAACAACAACAAAATCCATAAACAGTTGCGTCGTTGAAACGTTGGGCATTGTGAGACATTGGCGAATATTATATATATCTACATTTAATGGGTATTTCATATTATATAAAGTATTAAACAAGAATTTAAAATAATTACTATCATTGTAAAGATCTTTTCATGTTAACATTGATATATGTATATTATTAAAGTGCAAATTGTAATACAAAAATGAGCAATTTGTTAGATAAAGTTAAAAGCCGAGAAATTGAGGTTAGGTGCCGATTATTTTCTAGAATATCAAGAAAATTCATTTATTCAAACATAACTCAATAATCAATAAATATTGAATTAATTTGAAATATATATGATATTCATATTTTACAATATTATTAATAAATAATAAATTGATAAACCAACTTTTTTTAATTGAATTTTGCGTATCTTAATGAATAAATATTTCTGTAAGTTTGTTGATTTTTTTAATATGTAAATTGAATATGTTAATATATAAATCTAAAATAATATTTATTTGTCTTTTTACAGATAATAAATAAACGAAAATAAATAAACAAAATGTCTTTGCCGCCATATTGGCCCTCACCATGGGCTACAATGATGGCCCAGCAACAAGCCCATGCACAGCTTGCAGCAGCTCAAGCTGCACATGCACAGGCTGCTGCTCATGCACAAGCAGCTCATCACGCAGCTCACTTGCACGTGATGTCTGGTGGTCCGCCATTACCACAGCAACCGAAACAACCAGAAACTATCTCAGAAGAAAAACTTCAGGAAAAAGGTGGAATAAAATTTGAACAATTTAAATAATTTTTTTGTTTTACTAATGATGAATTGCGTAGGGGTCCTGAAATCAGCTGTAATGTGGGCTGACAGGTATAACATTGTCATATGTTTGTCCGAGATGAACTATGAGATGTTATACTTGGATCAAACGCTACACTGAAGTAAAATAAATGAAATAAGATGTTCCGGATTCTGATTTCTAACTTTGATTATATTAAAGTAATATTAAATATTTTTCAGCTCAAAAATGGCAACAGTTGCAATCAAAACGCTTTGCGGAAAAACGCAAATTCGGCTTTGTCGATGCCCAAAAAGAAGACATGCCTCCAGAACACATTCGAAAAATTATCAGAGATCATGGAGATATGAGCAGTCGCAAATACAGACATGATAAACGAGTTTATTTAGGGTAATGTATTAATAAATTAAGAATTTAATTATGATCTTGTACATTGTAAATTAATTTTGAATATCAAGTTGTTATTATTTCAATTTGTAGATCCTTGAAATACATGCCACATGCAGTGATGAAGCTACTGGAGAATATGCCAATGCCTTGGGAGCAGATCCGAGATGTCAAAGTATTGTATCATATCACAGGAGCAATTACTTTTGTCAACGAAATTCCATGGGTTATTGAACCGGTTTACATTGCACAGTGGGGGTTAGTAATGATATCCAATAAATCACCATTAAAATAATTATTAATAATTAAATATTGATTTAATTTATAATTAATTATATATTATTTTTATTAATTAGTTAATATAATTTAATTGTAGAACAATGTGGATCATGATGAGGCGAGAGAAACGTGACAGACGACATTTCAAACGTATGAGATTTCCACCCTTTGACGATGAAGAGCCGCCACTAGATTATGCTGACAATGTTCTGGATGTTGAACCTTTGGAAGCCATTCAAATTGAATTAGATTCTGAGGAAGACGAATCAGTCGCTTCTTGGTTTTATGAACATAAACCTTTAGTTGGAACAAAGTTCGTTGACATTTGTTTTTGATATTCTATCTAAAATCTAAATACAATACATTTATCGTGTTGTTAAAAGTTTAAGACCATATATTTTCAATTCAAAATTATAATAAAGAAATGTTTGATTTATTTTGTCAGACACGTAAACGGACCGACTTACAGAAAGTGGAATCTGTCATTACCTCAAATGGCGACATTGTATCGACTGGCAAATCAACTGTTAACTGATTTGGTCGATCAAAATTTCTTCTATCTTTTTGACTTGAAGTCATTTTTCACCGCCAAGGCTTTGAACATGGCAATTCCAGGAGGACCCAAATTTGAACCATTGGTGAAGGATTCCAATGCCGCTGATGAAGATTGGAACGAGTTCAATGACATCAACAAAATCATCATTCGTCAACCAATTCGAACTGAATATAGAATTGCTTTCCCGTACTTGTACAACAACATGCCACACTTTGTGCATCTTTCATGGTAAACTTGAAATTCTATGTTACATATTGAATAATAAGAATTAATATATAACTGAAACTATTGATTCCACATTTGTTTTGAGATGAAACTTATCGTTTAGTGCAATCTTACTAGCAATGTGGTAAAGAAAAGTGGTAGTTGTTATTCGTAACCTTTGTCAAGATGAAAAGGAAACCGCTGAAGCTATCTACATTTATTATATCTATAAAATTAAGAATCTTGAAACTATTATTTTCTAATAAAATTAACAACTTTGATACAGTTACTTATGTGTCTAACAGTTTATAAATATTTATATTTCAGGTATCATGCACCAAATGTTGTTTACATTAAAACGGAAGATCCAGATTTGCCAGCATTTTATTTCGATCCTCTTATCAATCCTATTTCACACCGAAATACGTTGAAGGTAAATGATTGTAATAAAAATGAATAAATACATTTATTGAAAGTGGTTAAACCAATTAAGCCAAAACATTTCGAGTGGAACAGGATACTAATATTTCTTTTTATAATGAAATTATTAGTCTATCACTGCTCGAAGAATAATTGTCATTTATATCCTGTATTAGTATTTATATAACATGTCTGATGCAGTGTTCAAAGTGACAACATTATTCTATATCAAATTTTTACTTTAAGGTTTTGTGAGGAACTAAGAAGAAGTAATTGTATAATAATGAAAACAAATGTTTCTGATTCCAGACTATTGAATGCGAAATCGATGATGACGAAGAGTTCTTACTTCCGGAAAATGTGCAACCATTTTTGCAAGAAACACCACTTTACACTGACAACACAGCAAATGGTATAGCTTTATTGTGGGCACCACGACCGTTCAATACTCGGTCAGGTCGAACACGTCGAGCAATTGACATTCCTTTAGTTAAATCTTGGTACCGTGAGCATTGTCCACCAGGACAACCAGTCAAAGTTCGAGTCAGTTACCAAAAACTGCTGAAATATTTTGTACTTAATGCTCTCAAACATCGTCATCCAAAACCACAGAAAAAACGCTATCTATTCCGTTCGTTTAAAGCAACGAAATTTTTCCAAACAACAACCATTGATTGGGTTGAGGCAGGACTGCAAGTTTGTCGACAAGGTTACAACATGCTGAACTTGTTGATCCATCGAAAGAACTTGAATTATCTACATTTGGATTATAATTTCAATTTGAAACCTGTGAAAACACTTACGACGAAGGAAAGAAAGAAGTCGCGATTTGGAAATGGTAAAATTTATTGTTAAATAAATAAAAATAATAGTACTGCAAATATTATTAAACTGATATGTTAATCTTATTATTTTACAGCTTTCCACTTGTGTCGTGAAATTCTTCGCTTAACAAAATTAATCATCGATTCACACGTGCAATATCGATTGAACAACGTGGATGCTTTCCAACTAGCAGATGGTTTGCAGTACATTTTCGCCCATGTGGGACAACTGACCGGAATGTATCGTTATAAATACAAACTCATGCGACAGATTCGAATGTGCAAAGACTTAAAGCATTTAATTTACTATCGTTTCAACACTGTACGTAAATGTACTCTTAATTAATTCCAATCTTACAATTATTTCCGTGTGAAATACAAATATATTTATTATATATCTTATGTCTATAAAAGGGTCCAGTAGGAAAAGGTCCAGGTTGTGGATTTTGGGCACCGGGTTGGCGAGTATGGCTCTTCTTCATGCGAGGTATTACACCCTTGCTGGAAAGATGGCTAGGAAATTTGCTTTCTCGTCAATTCGAAGGTCGTCATTCGAAAGGTGTCGCTAAAACAGTGACCAAACAGCGAGTAGAGTCTCACTTTGATCTGGAACTTCGTGCTTCGGTTATGCATGATATTGTTGACATGATGCCAGAAGGAATCAAGCAAAACAAAGCAAGGACCATTTTGCAACATCTGAGTGAAGCTTGGAGGTCTTGGAAGGCAAATATTCCTTGGAAAGTGCCAGGATTACCGATTCCCATTGGTTAGATTTCATAATTATTTTATAAAAAAAAACTGATATAGATCCCATTCACGTTATACCTTAATATTAAAAAAAATAATTCATTAATTTTTATAGAAAACATGATCCTTCGTTACGTCAAAATGAAAGCCGATTGGTGGACAAACACGGCTCACTATAATCGTGAACGTATTCGTCGTGGTGCAACCGTCGACAAAACTGTCTGCAAAAAGAATCTCGGTCGTTTGACTCGTCTCTATCTCAAGGCTGAACAGGAACGACAGCATAACTACCTGAAAGATGGTCCTTACATCTCGCCCGAGGAAGCTGTTGCTATTTACACAACAACCGTCCACTGGTTGGAGTCTCGTCGATTTGCACCAATTCCATTCCCACCGCTGTCTTACAAACATGACACCAAACTGCTGATTCTTGCCCTCGAACGTCTGAAAGAAGCTTACAGCGTGAAATCGCGACTCAATCAGAGTCAGCGAGAAGAATTGGGTCTCATTGAACAAGCTTATGACAACCCCCATGAAGCTTTGTCGCGTATCAAACGTCATTTACTGACACAGCGACAATTCAAAGAAGTACAAATTGAGTTTATGGATCTTTACAGTCATTTGATTCCGGTATACGAAGTTGAGCCACTTGAGAAAATTACAGACGCTTATTTGGATCAGTATTTGTGGTACGAGGCGGACAAACGACGATTGTTCCCGCCATGGGTAAAACCATCGGACAGCGAACCACCGCCACTTCTGGTTTACAAATGGTGTCAGGGTATCAATAATTTGCAAAATGTCTGGGACGTGACAGAAGGCAAGTTGATATTTATTTTTATCGGATTTTCAATTAAAGAATGATAAACTATGATGAGTTGCGTAGGGGTCCTGAAATCAGCTGTAATGTGGGCTGACGAGTGTAACATTGTCACATGTTTGTCCGAGATGAACTGTGAAATGTTGCACTTGGATTAAGCGCTAATCTGAGAGAAATATTTAATATTTAATTATTCTTATTTATTACTAAAAATTAACAGTGAAAAAGACAATTTTTAAATATGATTGATTATTTTAGGAGAATGCAACGTACTTTTGGAATCCAAATTCGAAAAGCTCTACGAGAAGATCGATTTGACTCTACTCAACAGACTGCTTCGACTTATCGTTGATCACAATATTGCGGATTACATGACGGCAAAAAATAACGTAGTGATCAACTACAAAGACATGAACCACACAAACAGTTACGGTATTATAAGAGGACTGCAGTTTGCGTCGTTCATTGCGCAATATTATGGTCTCGTGTTGGATTTGTTGGTGTTGGGTTTGCAACGTGCCAGCGAAATGGCAGGCCCTCCACAAATGCCCAATGACTTTTTGACTTTCCAAGATGTTGCAACAGAAACTGCGCATCCTATCAGATTGTACTGTCGCTACGTCGACAGAATTCATCTGTTCTTAAGATTCACGGCTGAGGAAGCGAGAGACTTGATTCAAAGATATCTCACAGAACATCCGGATCCAAATAATGAGAATATCGTTGGGTAATTTTATTTATACATCTAAATTTATGTTATTTTTATATTGTTTTAATATAAATTATGATATGTTTTAATTGAATAATTTTTTTATTTGAATTTAAGATATAACAACAAAAAATGTTGGCCAAGAGATGCAAGAATGCGACTGATGAAACATGATGTTAATCTGGGACGAGCAGTGTTCTGGGACATCAAGAACCGATTGCCAAGATCAACTACGACTATTCAATGGGAAAACAGTTTCGTCAGTGTTTACAGCAAAGACAATCCAAACTTGCTGTTCAATATGTGCGGATTTGAATGCCGAATTTTACCCAAATGCAGAACCATGCAAGAAGAGTCAACAAGCAAGAAAGGCGTTTGGAATTTGCAAAATGAAGTCACAAAAGAAAGAACCTCGCAGTGTTTCTTAAGAGTCGATGATGAAAGTCTTCAAAGGTGAAAATTAATAACTTTATATAATTAAAAAATCCTGATTTATACCATTATTTAACTCATTGGTATTATTATATTTTCGCAGATTCCATAATCGAGTTCGTCAAATTCTTATGGCATCAGGTTCCACAACCTTCACAAAGATCGTCAACAAGTGGAACACCGCACTTATTGGTTTGATGACTTACTTCCGTGAAGCTGTCACCAACACTCAAGAACTTCTTGAGCTTCTTGTCAAGTGTGAAAACAAAATTCAAACTCGTATCAAAATCGGTCTCAACTCAAAAATGCCTTCTCGATTTCCACCGGTCGTATTTTATACACCAAAAGAACTTGGCGGTCTTGGAATGTTGTCCATGGGTCATGTGCTCATTCCCCAGTCAGATTTACGTTGGTCCAAACAAACCGACGTCGGTATTACACATTTCCGTTCAGGTATGAGTCACGACGAGGACCAATTGATTCCCAACTTGTATCGTTACATTTTGCCTTGGGAATCGGAGTTCATGGACTCACAACGAGTTTGGGCAGAGTATGCATTGAAACGACAGGAAGCAAGCGCACAAAATCGTCGACTCACTTTGGAGGATTTGGACGACAGCTGGGATCGTGGAATTCCGCGAATTAACACGCTTTTCCAAAAAGATCGACACACATTAGCATATGACAAAGGCTGGAGAATTCGTACAGAATTCAAACAGTATCAGGTATTGAAACAGAACCCATTCTGGTGGACACATCAGCGTCACGATGGTAAACTTTGGAACTTGAATAACTACCGAACGGACATGATTCAGAGTTTGGGAGGAGTTGAAGGTATTTTGGAACACACACTGTTCAAGGGAACGTACTTCCCGACCTGGGAAGGTCTGTTTTGGGAGAAAGCCTCAGGTTTTGAAGAGTCAATGAAGTACAAAAAGTTGACCAATGCGCAAAGATCTGGTTTGAATCAGATTCCCAATCGACGATTTACACTCTGGTGGTCACCAACGATCAATCGCGCTAATGTCTATGTCGGTTTCCAAGTACAGCTTGATCTTACAGGTAAAATAAAATGATTTACAACTAATTATTTGTGATACTTCAGTGATTGTTTACTTTTATTACTACTGATTTAAAAACATAACATTAATGAAAAACTTTGTTTAATTCAACAGGTATTTTCATGCATGGCAAGATTCCCACTTTGAAGATCTCTCTAATTCAAATCTTCCGTGCTCATTTATGGCAAAAGGTGCACGAGTCAATAGTCATGGATCTTTGTCAAGTTTTCGATCAAGAATTAGACGCTCTGGAAATTGACACAGTGCAAAAGGAAACAATTCATCCACGTAAATCCTACAAAATGAATTCTTCCTGTGCTGATATTCTTTTGTTCTCTGCATACAAATGGAATGTCTCACGACCGTCTCTTCTTGCCGACTCAAAGGATCAAATGGACAACACGACAACACAAAAATACTGGATCGATGTACAACTTCGTTGGGGTGACTACGACTCTCACGATATCGAGCGTTATGCTCGCGCCAAGTTCCTTGACTACACGACCGACAATATGTCAATCTATCCGTCACCTACAGGACTTTTAATTGCCATTGATTTGGCGTACAATTTGCACTCGGCCTACGGAAACTGGTTCCCAGGTTGCAAGCCGTTGATTCAACAGGCGATGGCGAAAATCATGAAAGCCAATCCAGCGCTTTATGTACTTCGAGAACGAATTCGCAAAGCTCTGCAATTGTATTCATCTGAACCGACAGAACCGTATTTGTCATCACAAAATTATGGAGAACTGTTTTCGAATCAAATTATCTGGTTCGTGGACGATACTAATGTGTACCGAGTTACAATCCACAAAACTTTCGAAGGAAATTTAACGACTAAGCCAATTAATGGCGCCATTTTCATCTTCAATCCGAGAACAGGTCAACTGTTTTTGAAGATTATTCACACGTCTGTTTGGGCGGGACAGAAACGTTTGGGACAGTTGGCAAAATGGAAGACTGCGGAAGAAGTTGCGGCGTTGATTAGATCGTTGCCCGTTGAAGAACAACCGAAACAGATTATCGTCACGCGAAAGGGAATGTTAGATCCACTCGAAGTGCATCTTCTGGATTTCCCGAATATTGTCATCAAAGGTTTGTTATCAATTTAATGAGTATTTTATTCAATGAAGATCATAGACATCCATGATGAATTGCGTAGGGGTCCTGAAATCAGCAGTAATGTGTGCTGACGAGTGTAGCATTATCATTCGTTTGTCCGAGATGAACTGTGAGATGTTACACTTGGACTAAGCGCTATACTGAGATAAAACGTTTCATATATACTTCATAACGGATATTCGATGATAATCTTAGTATTAATTAATACTAATTATCATATGTAATATTTGTTGCATTTTTTCTGTATTTAAACATTTTAGAAACTGTTTTAATCAATGAATTCTATCTATCAATTTCAGGTTCCGAATTACAGCTGCCATTCCAGGCCTGTCTCAAAGTCGAGAAGTTCGGTGATCTCATTCTGAAAGCTACTGAGCCACAGATGGTGCTCTTCAATCTTTACGATGACTGGTTGAAAACAATTTCCTCGTACACTGCATTCTCCCGATTGATTTTGATCTTGCGTGCTTTGCATGTGAACACTGAAAGAACTAAAGTCGTACTGAAACCCGACAAAACGACTATCACCGAGCCACATCACATTTGGCCGTCACTTACCGATGATGAATGGATCAAAGTTGAAGTCCAACTCAAGGATCTCATCCTGGCGGATTACGGCAAGAAAAATAACGTTAACGTTGCGTCTCTTACGCAGTCGGAAATTCGTGACATCATTCTTGGTATGGAAATTAGCGCACCATCTGCGCAACGTCAACAGATTGCCGAAATTGAAAAGCAAACGAAAGAGCAGTCGCAATTAACAGCAACAACCACAAGAACCGTCAACAAACATGGTGACGAAATTATCACCGCGACAACATCCAACTACGAAACTCAAACATTCAGTTCGAAAACCGAGTGGCGAGTTCGAGCAATTTCTGCGACAAATTTGTATCTACGAACCAATCATATTTATGTGTCGTCAGACGATATCAAGGAAACTGGTTATACATATATTTTGCCGAAGAATGTACTGAAGAAGTTTGTTATGATCTCAGATTTAAGGGCACAAATTGCCGGATATTTATATGGCGTAAGTCCGCCGGATAATCCACAAGTAAAGGAGATACGATGCATTGTGATGGTACCGCAATGGGGCACACATCAGACGGTACACTTGCCAAGTGCTTTGCCCGCGCATCAGTATCTGAAGGAGATGGAACCGTTGGGATGGATTCACACACAACCAAATGAATTGCCACAATTGTCACCGCAAGACATTACAACACACGCGAAAATCATGGCGGAGAATCCAATTTGGGACGGCGAGAAGACGATTATTATCACTTGCAGTTTTACCCCAGGATCATGCTCATTGACCGCTTATAAACTTACGCCGAGGTAAATAAAAATTAAAATAATTGAAGTAATTAAAATAAGTTAAAAAGAAAATTATTGAAAGAATATTAAATTTAAAAATGTACTACAAATATTTCATTTTAACATTACAGTGGATTTGAATGGGGTAAACAAAATACCGACAAAGGAAATAATCCCAAAGGCTATCTCCCGAGTCATTATGAAAAAGTACAAATGCTTTTGTCTGACAGATTCTATGGATTCTTTATGGTACCTAGTCAAGGATCTTGGAATTACAATTTCATGGGTAAATATACTTTAATATTCATTAATATAATGTATAACTTTTGTAAGTAATACAAATATGTATTTATATGTTAATTTTTAGGTGTAAAACACGATCCAACGATGAAATATGAACTTCAATTGGCAAGTCCGAAAGAATTTTACCACGAAGTACATCGACCGACACATTATCTTAACTTCTCAAATCTTGAAGACGGAGATGGCATGGGAGTTGATCGTGAAGATATGTTTGTCGTTTCTCGATAATTATATATATACATAGACTCTTTTCATTCTTTTTTTAATCAAACAAAATTTAATAGACTTAAGAATGTATTATACATTTTTAGAAGTTATATAAGATAATAGGATAGTTATATAGGTTAGATAATAATACTTAAATGAACTCGATATAATATTGATAAAAATAGTATTTAATTGTGTATAATAAAGCTCTTACATGTTTTACTACAATTTTAATTATTTTCATCACAGTAAACAAAGTTATAGTATTAATTAGTCATTTACAGACAAGTGCATAAGACATTTATTTAATTTTATTTTCCATAAATCAAAAATTTATAATACTGCATTTCTTACATTTTACAAATTTAAAATTTAATTTAACTAACATATTTATCTTACACCCCTATTCGAAGTCTGGACTTTGATACAAC
Source organism: Gryon sp. ZL-2020 (assembly GCA_022817425.1). Taxonomy (NCBI): domain Eukaryota; kingdom Metazoa; phylum Arthropoda; class Insecta; order Hymenoptera; family Scelionidae; genus Gryon; species Gryon sp. ZL-2020. Next base: position 43,136 of record JABFPJ010000105.1, on the reverse strand, counting down.
TCAACAAGTTCAATTACAGCCTGCATAACTCTCTTTTCATACTCACCGCCCTTTTTCACAAGCGATAGTGTCATCGGTGCTTTATCCGAAAACATAAATTCCATGAACTTTTCCGGATCATTCATCATCTCTTCACAAACGTCACCGTCCATGAAAATCGACGGAAAACATAAAACCATAACAATCTTCGCAATTACCGTCTGCTTCTTCACTGACTGAAGAAAATCATCCCAACTGAAAAACTCTATCTCATGTTTCTTCAAAATCCTCGTCATCTCATCATAATAATACTTCAACAGTTTATCCTGATGCGCATTTCTGAACTCCTGATTATTACAAAAATGCAAAGCCATAATAACTTCCTGCGCCGGCGGACAATATCGTGTCCATTGAAAATCAATAATTGTACAGAAAGGCGGCTTTTTATCGTCAAACATGATATTGTTACTCCAAAGGTCACCATGTGTAATAACGTTCTGTTGACCCTGTTCCGGCTGAATCAAATCAAAAAATCTATCACAAGTTGTCTGAAACTTGTCAACATTCAAACCAAGTTCCTTTGCCAGCTTAATTCCTAAATCGACTCCCGTCTGATACCATTTTTTGTGAAATCCGTTTGGCTTCAAAAGTGATTGCATATCAAATGCTTCAGGAAAAGCCTCGTTAAGTGGCTTTCCTAAACGTTTTTCTGCCACTATCGAGGCTGATTGCATGCGAGCAATTGCTGATAATAACGACTTCATCGTCTCCAAATTGAATGTCTTCGACGGCGACAGAGCAAAGTTACGGTTACGCAAATCCTCCAGGATCATTGCATTTTCTGTTATACCATAACATATGGGTGCCCAAGATTGGTCCTTATAATCTTTTTGTAAAGCTGGTACAATGTCTCGATAGAAAGCGATTTCTCGATTAAAGACACCCATGTCCATCATGCACATTGCTAGAGGATCATCCTTCGGTGGCAAACATTTTACAAAAAATGTCTCAGTGTGTATGGCTTTGCTTTTATAATCCTCGACTTTTATCATCATACTTCGGTGCATACTCATGAAACCAAGTCGTTCTTCGGAGAAGGAGTTGATGGAATATTCAACCACGTTGATGATTATGTTGTGCCATTTGTTTCGTGCGATTTTTAATACTTCATCTTTAGTTAGAATTTGATTGTGAGCCATTTTGAATAAATTTTGGAATGCTACACTGGACGCTGGATTAAACAAAATTTAATAATGTAATGCAGAATTACATATTTTTGTTTTTGTTTAAAATATCTTTTTCTTTTTTTGACAATTTATGAATATTTACCTTCAACATTTAAAATATTTAATTACTTTTTCATAATAAATTTTGCTAATTTTGTTATTAAATATTTTTTAACTTTATCGAAATCGTTAAAAGAAAATGATAATAAAATCTAATTTTATAAGTAATCAAAGATCTTTTCAGAAAGCTGTATTTTGCAATTAAAAATGAATTATTTACCTTTCCTAATCTGAAATAAGAAGCTTCTTCAGAAGATGTTTATTACTTAATAATCACAGTTGTGTTCAAATTTAGCAATTGAGTCGCAATCAAGGAATCACTTAATTAAATGTTCTTATCTGCAATATATACTTTGAAAAAAGCAAGTATAAATTGAGTAATTTTATTTTTTTTTAATTTATTTTAAAGATTATTACTGATAAAGATAAAATTGCGTTATTTAATATCTATAAATGCGATATCAGTTTAGTATCGCCAGTCAGAACAACTTAATACCATTTAATTCATTAGAAAATACATTTTAAATTGTTTTCAAATAGTTATATTACTAGAACAATGATTACCTCACTTTAACTGTGCACTAAAATTTACTATAGAGATAGTTAGATATAATATATGTACGAAGCATTTGCATTTATGTATTGAGAATTGAGATATATATATTTCACAATAAGTTTAGTTATCTCAGAAGATAAAATATTAAGCAATTCAAATAACGTTAAAGGTATTCAACTTTGTACAAATGAGCATAAATAATTTCACAAAGTGCTTTTGACATTTATATCATATTATTAATCGATTTAGTTTTATTTTTATGCAATTTTTTATTGATTCTTAATTCAACAATTGAATTATTATCTATATTTTTTGCAAATGGCCAATGACGTGGATTATTGTGTTTAAGCAACGGAGCAACATATGAGACATTTAGTGACAACATTAGTATCAATAAAGTTTAAATTAATAATAATGTCAATGTTATTTAACAAAGTTCACAAAAGCAATTAAGTTATTTATTTTTTAGATCATTGTTATATATACATTTTTATTATTTTATTAGTTAACAATTTTTTATGTTATTTCCATTACATTGTCAGTGTCTATGTTTTGTCTCTGTCTACTTATGATCAATAAGAATAGGTTAGACAAAGATAAAATCCACATTTTATTACACTATATAACAAAGTAATGCATTGTTTATAATATATTTTACATTGGTTTCTTTAATACCTTTTTTAACAATATTTTATTGTTCTTATTGTTATTAAAAAATTAATAATTCTTAACTTAGAAGTATCATTGTCCTTTTCTAATACTAAGAATTGTATAGCTATATCTCTGTTTTACGGTGGTTTTACAATTGTAAAAATAATTACGTAGAAATTTTAAAAAATAAAAAAAGAAAAATAAATATAAATAATACATTGAAGCTAACTAAAAATGCAATTAATTTGTTTATTTAGTCGATGTGTTAAATTGTAGAAAATTACTTAACTTGGAATTCATCTAAACAACACCTAAAGAATTCGTGTTCTGTTCTGGAAGAGAGATTTGATGTCTCTGCTTTGGATCATTCTAAAATGTATAGACTTTTGGAACAAGTTTTTCATTATTTCATATAAAACTTTACGAAAATGTTAGTTGATTATATACAAACTTAATAACAAATTTATCTTGTTTAAGATTGAAATAATACAAATTTTATCTTTTGTCTGAAGTTTGGTTAACTTTAAAGACGGGACGCGATTTCCGTTTGAATTGTTATTTCGATCATTTCATAAACAAAATTTAAGAATTACGAATAAAGTAGTATTTTGTATATTTAACTAATTGTTGCGACGTTTGGACTATTTTTTGGAAATGGAAGTCACAATATCAAGTAAGTGATAAAGAATTGTTGACAATTTAATTCAATAAAAGTAGTTTAATTGTTGATGTAACTTATTTTAAAGAAATATATTTAGGTTATGTTATTATTAAATTAAAGTGAGATTGTTATGAATAAATATTATTTTATCTTGTTATTATATATATGTATATTTTTTGTACATTTAAGTTTTAATTCTGTTATTTGTTAAAAATTGGAATATAAATGTTCATATTATTTATTCGTAAATATATTTAAATTAATTTACTTTTTTAACTTAAAAGGTATTTGAATTTTAATGAATATCTTTTGTTACAATTCATAAACAAAGTACTTTGTTATATAAGCTGGTTTTAATATTTATAACGAAATGCTTAAGCTTTTTACTTTATGCAAAAGATTCAGTCTTAATGACTCATTTTAGTGAGTCATTCTGCATATAAATTAATAACAAATAACTAATTTTGTATAAAATTAAATTATTTATTTAGTTAATACGTCTAAATCATATTTATTTTGTCTATAAAAATGTTTTTTTATTGATTAACTTTCATTTTAAAATTGAACTGCAATGTAATATTATATATCGTATTTTGTTTTAAGAAGTATTAAATAACTTTTTATAATCAACAGATTACAAAGAAGTTTTGACTGAGTTAGATCAGATTATTCCAAAGGCATCATTTCTCGCAATAGATGGTGAATTTACCGGCTTGAAAACTGCTGTTATTAAAACCAGCGTTTTCGATACACCAGAAGAGTATTATGAAAAAATGTTATCTGGCTCAGTTGATTTTTTGCTATGTCAGCTTGGTTTGTCAGTTTTTACCTTTAATGATGAAACTGGCAGGTTTGTATAATCATCATTTTTATTCATATAAGTTTACTTTAAATTAGTTTATATAATAATAAGAAGTTAATTAGATAAAGTTAACTGATTCATTTTTTTATAGATACAGTCAAAGATCGTATAACTTCTATGTATTTCCAAGACCACATAATTCTGCGTATCCAGATTGTAGATTTATGTGTCAAGCATCCAGTATAGCATTTTTAATAGAACAAGGTTTTGACTTTAATAAACTATTTAAATATGGAATCCCGTATTTAACTGCCGCTGATGAAGAAAGACTGTTAAAAAAGTTTGAAGAAAAGATGGAGAATAAACCAGAAAACGATATATGTTGTGTGTCGAAAAAAATTCAGCCTCGTTTAGATGAAATTTGGTAAATGCAATATTTGCATATATTTTTTTATATATAACAAAAAGTAGAGATTTATTTTTCATTATTATAATAAATCATTTTCAGCCAAAAAATTGGAGATTTTCTTGAGACAAATGCAGAGGAATTAGTTATTCCTTATTGTAATGCTTATATTAGAAAGCTGACTCATCAAGAAATTCGAAGTAAATGGCCGGGTAAAGTAAAACTGGAGAGTCAGGATACTAATATGATTGTTAAAAAAAGAGGAACACATGAAGAGGAAGAGCAATTGGAAAATGAGCGAAGGGAAAAAGAGAAGCAAGATATTAAAGATGCCGTTGGTCTTTCAAGTTTAATGAGAATGATTTCCGAATCGGTAAGTAAATATGGAATTGATAGGTTAATATGGAAAATAACTATTCCATATTTCCAAAACGAAATATTCTAAACAATATGATGGACTATTTTTTTAATTTATAGGGAAAATTGATTGTTGGTCACAACATGCTATTTGATTTGTTCCATATTGTACATCAATTTTTCTCGACATTGCCAGCGTCTTATGCCGAATTTAAACTTCTCCTTCATAGTCTTTTTCCAAGGTATATGTAATTGTAATAACATTTTTTTTACTCGTGAATAATTTTAAATATAATTAAATGTTGTATTCTTTTGTTTATACAGATTATTGGACACAAAAATCATTTGCCAATCCGAAAAGTTTAAAGATATTGTGCTGTCTTCGAATTTAATCGATCTTTTGCAAACTGTAAGCAAAGAACCTTTTTGCATACCTGAAGTGGACTCAGTACAAAACTGTAGTTACACTAGATGTGCAGATAAAACACACGAAGCAGGCTATGACGCTTATATTACCGGACTTTGCTTTATAGCTTTATCAAATTATCTCGGTATGTAAATCTATAACATATATATTAATAATATGTAAATAATAATAGTTATTAAGTACAAAAATAATTTCTTTTTTACAGGAAGCTTAGAAAATACACAGCATCCAAAAGTCTTGACAGATTCTCCAATTATGGATGAATTTCTTAATAAGTAAGAAATGATTTTTTTTATTAATTAACTTTAGTAATTAATTTTAAAAATGATTTTATATTTACATTATATTATATAATATTTTATATTTATATTTCTAGGCTCCTCATAGCTCGATTAAAAGATGTTCCTTACATTAGTCTTACTGGCAAAGATCGTAAGTAAAAAATATTTAATACAGACATTTCAAGGAAATTATTGTTTTACAATCATTCTCATTTACTTATAATTAATTAATTTGTTTTAGCGATGCCTAATAGAGACAACGTATTCCATTTAACATTCCCGAATTCATGGAAACACAATGATATATATCAATTGTTTAAACCATACGGTAAGATATTTTTATTTTTGTTCTACTTGTTTTATATTTATCTGAGTATTGTTAAAAGTAAATGTTCTTTTTTGATGTTTAGTACATGAATAACAAAATACAATTAACGTTTCGAAAATTTTTTCGGTCAAAATAAAACATCATTGACGTTTACAGGAGACATACAAATAGGTTGGATAAATGACACATCAGCCTACGTCAAAGTCTTCAACATGAAAAACGTTCCTCTTGTCCAGAAAAATCTCAAAGGAAACACCACTTATAGTATTCAGAAGTTCAAAAAATATCAAGAAAGCAGAGAAAAGCCTGTAACTAACAACAACGTCGCACAAGAATCGTAAGTAATATTCAACTGCTAGATAAAAAAAAACTAATGATCAAATTGAATTCGTTAATTTAAATTTAAAATCAGACTACATTTTTCAAAATTAATTCAGACGTACCGAAATTACTGTTATCAGTGCTTTAAATGCACATCGCAAAATGATTATCAAAAGCATCGCGTATCAATAAACTACACATTGAGTTTCGTAGTTTTATAAGTAACGACCAGTTTGGCGTGGCATTTTTCGAAATTGCGAGAATCTCGCCATTCGTGATTCAGTGGTTCACCATAACTTAGCCTGCGCGCATGTTAAGTGTTCCGTGTGGCTCTTTTCAATGGTCTTCCCCCTGCCGCGAGGCACCCAAGGGCTCGTGCAAAAGAAGGAAGACTGGATATATCGGGCGATAATAATTTAACGAAGATTTCCTGTACACGCGTGGAATTAGCATAGGCAGTGAGCGCGTAATCTGAATTAATGCTGTAACGAGTTACATGTGTTCTTATAAAAAAAAAAGAAGTTAGTTACTTTGAATCACAAAAGATGAGTTTGCTAAATTTTATGAACGGTTTTATTTATTCATTTGTTCATTATTGCATTGACAGAAAAGATAAAGTATTGAATATTTGATTAAATGTTTAATTTAGTATTTCATTGAATTAATATTTGTTTGAAGTTTCTATTTTTTAAGCAAATGTATAGGTAAGTGATTTGTATATATTATTTGAAAATAAATGATTTAAAAGCTCAAAGTGCTTGAATTAAACAATCAAAACTTTTCTCACGTTCAAACTGAACTATGTAGTGCGTTTTGTAATTCAAACATTGAACATTTTCCATTATAAAACATTTTTTTCATTTTTTTTTCTATAGTCGCGAAAGGATATTTAGCAACTACGACTTCACTTGGGCTGTGATTAATGGACCTCAATTACACTTCCACGTCCAGTGACCTCTCTTGGCGGATTATCTCCGCGCGAACTTTGTTGCAGATCGTTTTGCGAGGCGCCGCTCGACAGTCTGGCGCGCCCAATCGCACGTTCATTACCGTACACAAACGACGAGCCGCATAACTGGCGTGTAAATAAAAGTAACAACGCTCAAGTATTAGGACTTGATTAGAATAATACAACATGCTACGGATAACGTATGTTCCGCGTCGCAAATGCAAATGGCACGGACGTAGAATCTAGATTTAAATTCTCATTCGAATGATTGTTTGTTCTTCAGCTGAATAGAACAATGACTTATTAAATTATTGCATTATTATTTAAATAATAATAACAATAATATAAGTAATAATAATTATTATTATAAAATATTGCAAAAGAAAAATTAATGCTAAAGTTAAATTTTGCATAAACTGAACAAGGTTGCAAAAAATGAATAAAAATAGTCAAACACTTTTCCGCGTTTACAAAGTCAATTTTGTCTTGCGCCGCGAAATACGGCTGTATGCAAATCGGGCCGCGTGTGTCGTGCGCGCTGTATGGGCGCATCGTTTGTTTATGCCAAGCTGTATTTGGCCGAGCTATAAAGGCGAGGGCAAAGCTGTGCGTTTAGAACATCTGGCTGCTTTTAACCTTTTGCAGGAAAATCGTTGTAATCAGAGCGCGAGTCATAAACTATTAGCTCGTTAAGAAATACATTCTCTTGCAAGCACCCATCGTACATAATGAAAATACTCAATACTAAGAATGTCTTCTTGGGGTTACTTTATAAATGCTCTGTTTCTAACTGTTACGGTATTATTATTATATCGATATTAATATTATTTTATATTATACATAAAATAATGAAAACTCATTAAAATTACGTACATTCACGAAAAAGTCGAAAAATCATGAAAATACGAAAAATCATTAAAATGACATAAATTCATGAAAATATCGAAATTTCATTAAAAAATTGAAAATTCATGAAAAAATCGAAATTTTATTAAAAAATCGAAAATTCATGAAAATATCGAAATTTCATGAAAATAACAAAATTTCATGAAAATGACGAAAATTCATGAAAATATCGAAATTTCATGAAAAAATCTAAATTTCATGAAAAAGTCGAAAATTCATGAAAATTACGAAAAATCATTAAAATGACATAAATTCACGAAAATATGGAAAATTAATGAAAAAGTTGAAAATTCATGAAAAAGTCGAAAATTCATGAAAACATCGAAATTTCATGAAAAAGTCGAAAATTCATGACAATTTCGGAATTACAAAAAATAACCAAAAATTCATAAAAATATCGAAATTACGTAAAAAAATCGAACTTTCATGGAAAAGTCGAAAATGCATGAAAATATCGAAATTTTATTAAAAAATTTAAAATTCATGAAATTATCGAAACTTATAAAAAATATCAAAATTCATGAAAATTTCGGAATTTCAAAACAAAAGCAAAAAATTCATAAAAATATCGAAATTTCATTGAAAATCGAAATTTAAAGAAAAAGTCCAAAAATTCATGAAAAAGTCGAAAATGTATGAAAGTATCGAAGATTCATGAAAATATTCGAAATATCATGAAAATATCGAAATTACGTAAAAAAATCAAAATTTCATGAAAAAGTCGAAAATTCATGAAAAAGTTGAAAATTTATAAACATGTTGAAAATTTAAAAAAATGTCGATAAGTCATAAAAAACGTTTAAAATTGATAAAAATTTCGAAAAATCATGAAAAAATCGGAAATTCATGAAAATATCGAAATTTTATGAAAAAATCAAAATATCATGTAAATGACGAAAAATCATTGAAATGACATAAATTCACGAAATTTTATGCAAATATCGAAATTTCATGAAAAAGTTGAAAATTCATGAAAATATCGAAATTTCATGAAAATGTGGAAAATTCTTGAAAACGTTGGAAATTCATGAAAAAAAAAAAAATAAATTTCATGAAAATGACGATAAAATAAAAAATGACATTAAAATGACGTAAATTCATGAATATATCGAAATTTCATGAAAAACTCGAAAATTCATGAAAAACTCGAAAATTCATGAGAATATCGGAATTTCGCTAAAAAACTGCATTTTCATGAAAAAATCGAAATTGTACGAAAAAGTCGGAAATTTCTAAAAATTTCGGAAATTGTTGAAGAAGTCGAAGAGAGCATCGAATGTCGAGAAGTTAATAAGAAAAATATTAAGAAATTACTGAAAAATTCGAGAACAGAACAAAAAATAAACGATTATTCTGAAATTCATGAAATAGTTCAAAATTCATTCATGAGCGGACAGTACACGAAAAACTTGATTTTGATTTATATAAATTATCGATTCTTATAAAAACTGTTTCCAATATTGCTTCTGATATTTGGAAATATTCCGATTCGCCTTTTCATAAATTTATTAATAAGTATACATGGATATAGACATAAACATGAGTCTATTTTCTCATGTAAAGTAAAAGTAAGAGGCATTTCGGACCAAGAAAATTAATGTCGATAAATAATATGCATAACATTCATTTCATAAAAATAAGGGGCGATAAGCCATTAAACTGCCCGATTAAAAATGTATGTAAAATCCTATTAGTTCTTATCGGAAATTTTTGCAAAATACTTGGAGAGTAATGAAGAATGTCTTCAGGAGCAGGATCGGGATATTTTTTTTTGTCAGGCTGGGAACAAGTAATGATAATGCCATTAACTGTTACGATAACGTAAAGGAAAGAGACGACGAAGGATACTGGCGTGCATAATGCAGGCTTCTTCTTGCTCGCCCTTGGATTACGCTTAATGAGTTCCACACGCAGTGTGATTTCACGTTTTTCGCGACTTCTTTATCTGGCACTGGGTACCGTTCACAAACCAAAGATATCGCCCTTTCGCACGGAATCCTGAATGTCTATTGCCCATCTATCGAACAACCGTATCTCTTTCTATTGACTGCAAAACGTCGAACGATCTTGTTAAGGACGACGCATGAAATTCCAGAAAAAAAGTACAGCAATCTCGCACATGAATAATTTCGGTTATCATTACAAACTACTATATTTAATTAATAATATATTTCCCAAACGTCTGCATGAATTAAGCCTGCGGCTCTTAATCGAGACCATTCAGTGTCACGTTTAATCAATAGTAGGATTTCGGTGCAATTACGTAACGTAATTACGAATGTTTTATTGCATTTATCTATCTTTTGTTGATCTCATTTACGGATCCGATATAAATGTTTGTTGTGAAAGCTCTTCTTCATTCATGCATTCATTTTAGGATTATCTTTCAAGACTGTTGCAGTTCACTTGAATTAAAAATGTGCAACATGAAGTGTAGATGCATAATAATTTGATAAATTTCATGAATGTTATATCCAACATTCTAAATAACCATTCACTGTGTTCATACATACATAAATGCAGTCATAAGAGAAATGAAAAATGTCGAATTTCAGGTTCATGATATATCTGTAAGAAGTGAAACATGGGTTGCGTTTCATCTTAGTAAGAGATTCAAAGCAGGTCAACAATGTATTTGTGCAACATTGACTGAAAACAACTGCTAAGAAGGCTTATCAATCCGCGGTGCGTCTGGTCGCGGCGATGTTCTTGGAGCTTAATTGCGCGTAACGTCGGGCCGATAAAAAAGTCGGCAATTATTTATGGAAAACAACGACAGGGATTAGCAATTACAGTTAGGTCCCTTCCGTACGACGCTTGTAATTGGTTGGCACGTGGGCGCCTCATTAATACGCACCGTCTCTCTGACTCGCCCCGTCTGTTCGTAAGACTGTTGTATGCACGACGCGATTAATTCAATCTCCGATGCAGAAAAGGCAAGAAAGAAGGTTGGAAAGTGCCAAAAAGAAAAAGCTACGTCGCCCTACTCAACACATAGTCTCGTTAACCAAAGTCCCTGATTGCTGATTGCAACGTGTATTATAACCGGTGGCGCCTCGTTGAAAAAAACTCACATACAGTCGGGTAAATAATTAATGTCGTTTCGATTGCGAGACCCGTAATCCTGCAGCCGCTGATCACCATCGGGGTTAAAGAGGCTAATTTTAATCTCCGTAAAGGGATTATAGATGGCGTTCGTACCGTAATACCACGTAATGAGTCGTTTTCCGCTATTGGTATCACCTGCAAGATGAATCGGCGTTTATCTACGTTTATTTATCGATACCGGTTCCGAACGTTCGAGCTATTTCCTTTTTCTTCATTTTGATTCTTCTTCTGCGTTTCCTTTTTTCTTTCTGCATGGAATATGAAGAATTAGAGACACCCAGTATTGAGTACTTTTTGTATAAGTATTACGTATATTAACGTAAACGTGTTTTGAAAGTATTTGTTACATGTGGTTTTTATTCAATGGATTGGAATTTAAATTATTTTACTACTTCCATTTAAATACTGGAATACTCGTCATGCCAATTTATCCTTCAAATGCATTAAGTGACGTTACAAGAATTGTGCGATCATATATTGAATAAAAGTGTATTCAATTAAGAAGGATGTAAATTGATTTTGTACTGAAGCAAAGAAAGAATTGCTTTGAGCAATTTACATTTCACGGAAAGTTAATATCTTTTACATTTTTTTGTATTTTTCTTGATTTTCCAGAAATTGATTTTCTTACAAAACAGATATATATCTTATAAGATACATTTTTTGTATGTGTAGGTGTTTAACGTTAGCGAGATATAAATCGCAATAATCTAATTAGCTTTGACGGATTGGTTGAGCCGTTGGCGATGTATGTTCATTTTATTTTGACAACACATTCAAATTTTTTCTTCACACTTCAACGCTCCAGTTGACGAATAATCATTTGCTTTTACAGTCGACCCTCCTTCTCTCACTCTCTTTTTTCTCCCTCTCTCTCTCTTCTCTTTTTTTTCACCTTTTTCATCGTATCTATAATTCTTATCCACGGTGAAGGCTATCGAATTTATAGTCCAGGTTGGAGAGTCGTTCGTCAAATTTATTGCGCCAGCAAAGCGTAGCTATGGTCAGTGTGGCGAGACGATTAAGTTAATACGCGTGAAAAAGAGAAAAATTTATGTAGGCGTATCGGGCTAGTAGAGGTCAGTTAGCTCAAGTAGAGAGTACGCGTTTGTGACCACGACTCACCCATTTCCATAAGCGCAATTAAGCTTCTCGGCCGTGCGCCATGGTCGAAGCGCGTTGATTCAGTGAAACTCGCGCGGGGAGATAGGGCCCTCTGGCACCCGAGGACAGATTTATAGTCCGGCTTTGCCCGGTTCAGAAGAGTGACGAGAAATTAATGTTGGCATGACGATGCTTCTGGCGACCTGCTGCTGCGAGACGCAACTCTTTTTTCCATCTCCGGGACACGCAAAAAGATTCAGCCCTATGGTAGAGTAATCATACCGTCTCTCTTTTTCGCTTCGTTCCACAATTTTGACGTCTTTTCTACTTTGTAGATGAGATTGAGATTTAATACTTTAATCAATAATTCATTAATGATTACTTCATTATGATTACTTCTTTCTGTCCTTTGTTTTTTCGTCTTTTGTCCATCGTTTTTACCTTTTTGTTTTAAATTATTCTGGATATATACATCCATACGAAGTCTTTGCAAATATAAGCTGTCGCAGAATTTTCGAAATGGGACTTGTCAACCTTGTTATAAGCTTCTGTTAGAAGTCATGTTCCAAGATCTGACCTCGAGACTTTCACAAGATGTATCTCAGAGCTTCTTTTTCTATTTGTTTTAGTGTCATTTGCAAGTGGACTGGAAATATATGATTTATCATCATAATACAAACTACCTTACGATACGGCTTCTTACAAGACAAAAAAATGCACAAAATATATTATGTTACATGAAGTAATTGATGACTTAAATTCCATCTTAAGATATATTAAACTTCTGGATTCAGTAAATAATAACGTAGCTTCCATAAGCAATAGCATTAAATTGTTCGAGAAATCGAAATAGCTACTCAACGCGAATGAACCGTCATTTTTATCAACCCATAATAGGTCTGACTACTTCAGCGTCTTTGACGGTTCTAATCAACGGACCGAAAGCCTAATAATTATCAATCGCCATTTTCTGCATGGTCATTACATTAAAATGGTAAATTGGCACTGCCGAAGTAGTGGCATTATCAAGTACGACTGTATTAAGGAAACGGTTTATCTGATTTGCCTAAAGATTTAGCGTGTAATAACGCAATTAATTAAAAAAAAAGGAAGAAGAAGGAGAGTCTTCTCTATCCATTGGACCGTGATGGTAGAATTTATAGACTCATATACAGATGGCGACTTCGTACGAGGTGGTTGTGCTCGTGTGGCTTGTTGATAAATCGTGCAATTCCGCGAATTCATTGCGGCAAATTTGCCGCTGGATTATATTTCCGTAATAATTAAATAAGCCACGCCGAAGATTATTTTAATAATGTTTCGTTAAATGTGCGTCTTTTCTCGGGACCTTTATCGTTGCGTACAACGGTATTTTGCGATAACGCCAAATCAAAACCCGTACACTGTCCGCACTGGCTCTTGTAACGATCGTTCATATTAATCGCGAGCGTTCGCATGTCCGCATATAAATGCATATATGTACAGACTTACACCCATACAAACACCTTGGATTTTGCATATTCATAAGAGTTCCCCATAGATAAAACATTTCCTTAAAGGTAACTCGCATATATTGTGCTGTTGCTGCCACACTGCAGTGTTGCATGGAACGCGCTGTTTACGCGGGTGCACGCCGAGTGAGACACCAACCTGTTGCAATCAGCCATTTTTGAAGTGTCTAGCAAGCCACTGCAATGGCGCCGAGTTTAGTTGAAAAAAGTGAGATTCCGCTCGATCGATTGAAATGTAATTGAACGGGTTTAGATATCGTAATTTCGTATTTGCGTTTTATGCTGATTTAATTTCTTCATTTTGCGAAGACTTCAAGAGTTAAAAGAGCTTAACATTTAAGCTCACTGAAAATGTTACAATTCTTTGAGATTTTTTCTGTCTTTTTAAGAAAGACACAGTAATATATTTTAAAATTTAGAATTATTTCAATGATAATACGTAAATAAATGCTTTGAAATACAACAATAAGAGTTTCATTTCTTTTTTATCCTCAGTTAGACCACTTTTAACTTTGCTTTACTTTTTAAGTCGTAAAATATTGATTGTATATAAAACTCATAAATTTATATTTAAATTTTGAATCGTTATTTTTAATTTATATTCTAATAATAATTATATTTTATGTATTATTATATTTTATAGAACTGCGGAGGCAACGGTTCAAGAAAGTGCGTCAGAGAAGGTCCAAGAAAGCGATGATTGGAAATCTCCAGGTAACGTATCACGTCAAATTAATACAAACGAAAAGCCTAAAAGGCCACGAGGAAAACGACGCCAATCAAAAATAAACAAATTAAGTGAATCTGATAAAATCACAAACGATAATGTAAACGAGACGCCTCCTGCTGTCGATGCGCAATCGAGAAAAAAGAACCGAACTCGAAGAAAAAATAACATTACCAGTACTAATCACTCAGTTAATGGCAATGGCAATGCTAATCAAAACGAAAGTATGTTAAAATTAAATAATGCAGAGGAAACATTCGACAGTAATAATTTGACAGATAACACAAATAATATGTCCTCTGCTAAAAGCGCAGATAAAAACAAAAAAAGAAATCTAAAATCTAAAGAACTTGTCACAATATATCTAACATGAATAATTATTATTTTATATATTTTTAAGTTTTGCAGTGGTCTAGAATTTGAAATTGAAAAATTATTTTAAATACATTAAGGGGAATAGTAGTGAAATATTTATTATTAAGTCTAGTGAATTGATGATCTTATGCTTTTAATGTAAAAATAAATTTAATAATGTAACAATTGGCAATTTAAGAAATAATATATGTTCATAAAAACAGGAAATTTGAGTTTTTAAACAGCCATTTTATAAAAAACAGATAGACAAATATGTAACTTAATAATTATAACAGTACTTATTTTACTGTTTTATTTCTCTTAATGTTTAAAATATATATCTTGATTTTAAATCTTTGATCATGTACAAATGTTGTCCATGATTACTTTTGTTTTGCATTATTTCATGACTCAAAATCATCAAACCTTTTTTTTATTACCCTGAAAATAATTTGATAGTTCGGCTAATATTTATATAAATTCCTACAACAAAAAATAGTACATTTTTTCAAATTTTCATTTTTGTTCATAATGGTAGTTTTGTAATAATTAAATTTTGTTATAAACATAATTATAATAAAATTTAATATTAAACATTTACAATTCAGACTAGAATACATGTTATTGATGTCCCGTTATATTTTTTTGGTTATGCCAAATTATTTTCAGTGTATTTACTATATTAGTGTACAATTAGCGGAATAATCTATGAAAATGTACTGTGAAAATGCATTAAAAACTACTATACCGTATTTAAAAAAAAAGATAAAGTTCGAATAACGCAACGCATTTACAATATAGTATATTAAATTTTTCAAATATGAATTTGTAACATATTTTAAATCAATATTTTCTGCTAGAAGTGAAATATTTACTATATTGAATTTGTAATTTCTGATTTTTTATTTCTACAATACGAAGAAAAGTATTTTAGATTCTTCTCTTCAGTTTAATTTGAACTCCGTCTTCGTTTAAGGCTTCCCCCCCCCCCCTGCTATCACATCTTCTAACTATAACTATTATTTCTTCTAACATTTTTACATTTTTTATTCATTTTTATTCATCTTTGTTGAAAAGCTGTTCTTCTGCAAGAATTGACGGAGAGCTACCACTACCGTAGTCAATGGTTCGACAATAGTAGTCCACTTCGCCCCACCCGTTTATTTCCATGGCTCGTCGACGACAGCTTATCCACTATTCTCGCCGTAGCAAAGAATCCATGGTTATTAGAAGCTGTGTTTCCAAAGCGATTTTAATTAAAAGCTTTATTTAAGTTGCAGTACATTATTTTCAAATAATGAATACATTATTACAAATAACAAACATTATTATAAATTAAATATAACATTACGATTTAATTCTGAAAACATTTATTTTGTATTTTAAATAAATTAATAAATTATAAAATTTATATAAAATATGAGCATTTTATATTAACGTACATATAGAACTGACAAAATTACTAGACAGCAGTGAAGTAATTGCTAAGTAAAAGAAAAAAGTTTTCATACTTATATCTTTTAATTTTTATTTTTAATATGATAACAAATTATATATTAGATTTGTATATTTTCATAGATTTGATGGCATATATCAAAATTTGTGGAAAATACTAAGAATAAAAGAAATAAAAGAAAGAAAATCATTATTACAGACAGCTTTTTAATTCATAATATATTACAAATTCAATAATATTTTAATCTTTATCGTTGCTTTACGTTCGAATATAGTAGTTTTTGATATACAAATTTCCTTAGTATAAATGAGTTCGCATTTATTATAAGAAGAAGGTTTTGATGATTTACTTTTATTGAAGACTGAGGAAAATGGACAGCAGATCGACATTTTTTTGTGCGTTTATACAGAAAAATCGTTGGGTACTTAGATGAATAAGTTAATTAATTGTGATGCATTCGATAGTTATATTTTTTGATAAGGGATACCTATGATCACTACTAAATTATTTTACTTTATAAGTTAAAGTTTATATTAGTTACAACTATAATTGATTTCGCATATTATTTCGTTGATGATTAATAATTAATCAACTATATATTTCATGATCATACAATGGTTGATATAATATTAATTTATATAAATAACACTTCTTCTATATAAAGCATTATAGACATTAAAAATGAAACATTTGTACCATGGGAAATAAATATAAATTTCTTTTTTTCCTTTGGTACAAAATTTACTATTTCAGCTTATAATATAATATTTTGTACATAATTATTTATATTATCATTTAATATATTTTTAATTTATATGATTATCTGAATCCCTTATCTAATGAACAAAAAGCTTTACAAATGGTGCAGAACAATGTTTTTATTCAACGATTTAGTGATGTATATTGATGATCGATGTATATTGACTTAAATGTGCAATGACTTAGAACTGCTTTGTGTATAAATTAAAATATTTATTAGCAAAAAGCAAATCATAACATTGCTAAGTCAAATTAATCTTTAAAAAATTGGAGTTCGCACGTCTTTGTTCCGATTCATTTTATTTAATGATAGTACTCTACTTGGAGGTCAAAATTACACTTACGGTGTACAAGTAAAATTACAACACAAAAGTTGTATTTTTACACAAAATGTTGGATTTTTACACAAGAAACATTGTAAAATTACATATTGTCTGAGTAAAATTACTTTTATAATGTACATTTACAGTGACTGTCGACGGTTATTTGATGCCATTGACTTTCGTTGTACTTTTACAATGTAATTTGTTTTAGCGCGCAAGGAGACGTCCAACATAAACTTTATAGTATTTATATCATGTAAAATAAATTCTGTTTGTAAATGGATAACAATTTAGGATTTTATGATTAATTTAAATTAATTGCAACTGTTTTTTCTTTATGCAAAAGATTAACTTTTAAATCCTTCGTTCATACAATGATTTCAGTTGAAATATTAATATTGTTACATATTCTTGTACTTTTAAGGCAAGTTTGTATTTATTTGTTTAAACATTAAATTACAGTCATATTTTTCAAGCTTCATTCAATAAAATATTGATGATCGCACAAGATACATAATGGCTTCTTTTGGTATAATCTCAGTAGAAAAAGCAAAAGAATGCAAGAATCGGATTGTAAAATACCACATGGGGGTTCCATTCACCACCTACAATGGGAAAATAACCATTTTGTAGTTCCAGAAGCAGGAGACACAAAGATCGCAATTCCGGCAAAACTCGATGAGTTTCCAATATACTACAAGGTATTAGTCCGAGGCCAAAAAATAGAGGAGGTT
The DNA here is from genome assembly GCA_022817425.1 of Gryon sp. ZL-2020. NCBI lineage: Eukaryota > Metazoa > Arthropoda > Insecta > Hymenoptera > Scelionidae > Gryon > Gryon sp. ZL-2020. Next base: position 25,150 of record JABFPJ010000105.1, on the reverse strand, counting down.
TTGCATTTCATACCGATGAGAGCGGATGCTTTATTTACTTGGCTTCCATACTTTGCGTATTATGGTGCCTCTTTTTTTGCAAGTTATGAGGAGTATCTGATTCAACCAGATGATGTTGCCCAAGAAGTTACTTTGAAAACTCCACAGCAATTGATTGAACAAGTTCTTGTTACTGAGGGAAGTACTCTCAAAAGACCTCAAGTGGTCGCAATTTGTCACCTTCTGATTTTGGGAATGGTTAAAAATGTTGATAAAAACAATTTCAAGACATGGGCAGTTAGAAGGTTGAGGACTCTCAAGATTGTTCTCAGGATGGATTTTGAGATTGATAGGTTCATAGATCCTGAATTTTTCACAAAGTATGAAGAGACATTAATGCTCATGCCAAAACTCAAGTCATGTCTCTTCAAAACTCTTATCAGGGCTAAGATCGGCCATCCCGAAATGTCATTAGCATATTATCTCTTAATCAAGAAGTTCAAATCAGCTGAATCTGAGCTGATTGAGAAATACGGAGAGGATTTCTTCCATACGTCAAACTTATCAATCCTGCTGATCAAACATTTTTAAGTACTTCTTTTGAACTTTTGACTGGTGTTGCAATTAAGGCAGCCGTGAGGAAAGGAAATTCCACTCTTGAGAAATTCACCACCAGGCAAGTTTGTCCTCCTGAAATAAGTAGGTTGATTGATGCGGAAGTTCCAACAAATTGCTTTGAGTATGGCATCATCTGGATTCAATTTTGAAGATTTGGAAGACACAGCATCTATTGGTATTGACCTGAAGAAGGTATATGAAAAGTCCCAGCCAGCTCAACAAGGCATGCTTGAAACTCTTGCTAGGATTCTGAGAGATAGCAAGTGAGAAGTCATATACTCTGTTTTAGAAAAAACCGTTAATTAAAAACTTGGGTAAAATCATATAATAAAATTCCCAACTCCTCATGATTGATTTCTGTCTATTCTGGTGTATTAGCTCGTTAGCAGTATATATCTATTATGCAAAAGTATCAGTGATTAATATGAGATGTCACAATGTTGTTGCTTATCGGGTCGGTTGTTCTGGCCCATCTTTAGTGGATAACTTTTCTTATGTACTTATAGTGTATTTATTAACCAAATTAGCAGTCAAAATGATATTTAACATGATTTGCAATAGATTACCATGGTTCAGAATATTACTTTTTAAGCTGGGCCTATTACCATTTTTTTAGAAATTACAAATAGATAGTCTCTATATGTAATTTCTCTACTATACTTGGCCATATATAAATGTGACTAAAAGTTTTGAAGCCTAACTCGAGGGGTGGTACTCTCACTTTGAGGTCTAAATTTTCTTAAATTATTTCCAAGCATCATTAGATGATTTATGGAAAAATCTTATGTTTTTAATCTCTGAAATTGTTAATACATGTGTTAACCCTGCTTCATCATTACTTTCTTGACCGTGGATAAAAAATCTTTAAAAAGATGGTGAACTAATGATTCTTCTTTCAATAAAGCCGTCCCACTTTCGATAAACAAATGATCTGACTCCGCTATTCCAAAAATAAAATTGGTATATCTAGAAGTAATGTCGCTTCACATCTTTTCGCAAATTAATTTCACAAAATTCAGGCTTCAGCACGCAGAACACAATTAATCTAAGAATTTATGTTTAAAATTGAAAATTTCTTGAACTTTCAGTAGTAAAGGGACAGATGCAAAATTTTGCGAGAAATTACTGAAATTTTATTATTTTTAACATTTTTAGAAATAATATTTAATTGAAAATTCAGCAATTTTGCATCTGTTCTTGTTCTACTGAAAGTTCAGTTTGCACTACAAAGAGTTAAGTGTCTCATTTCTCAGTTATTCAATTTTAAAACGTTTTTCGCGTCTCAGCTATTAAAAATGTCTCAAAATGACGAAGCACTTTATTTGTAGTGAAATTTTCAATTTTAAACATAAATTTTTTAATTAATTTTGCTCTATGTGTAGTATCTCGTTTATAGTCAACTGTATGTATGATGTAATCTGATCTATCATTTATAACTTGCACTTCATACATATTTTGTATATTAAAAAAAGATTTTCTGAGAAACTGTATTCAAAAACATCCTCTACAGTTGCTAAACTTATCCTACGATATCCGAAGTACTAATTTCTACCATTTTTGTCTCTCCTGCACTATCAGTTGTTCCAACTATGGCCTAGAGATATCCATATTCCGGCCCACTATGGTATTATTGTGTTTAATTATTTCTTTTACTCATTCTTGAACTTTTTAGATAGAATTTTGTATTTTTTTTAAACATTAAATAACAAATGGACCGTCTCTTTTAATTTGTTTCCTCTACTTCGACGTTGTAATTAATTTCTTATCATTATTAATACAGTATAGAATGAAAGACTCTGCAAATCGTAATAATATATTTAATATTAACTCAGAAAAAAATGAATACTACCTAATGTACAGTTTTATCATGAGCAAAGTATATATATAATAACAAAAAACTGTTTTTATTAAATCTTGTGGTTCGAACATTAAATTGTTCGTTGCACAATAAGAATAATTTTTTTCTGAGTTTTTATTTTTGGAACACTAATAAAACTGAATATTAAACTGCGTAATTTTGTTATGTTTTCTACGTCAAACTCAAGAAAAATAGACTTTTTATTTATTATATTTCAGTTTTCCTTTTTATCTCTTTCAACTGAAATTATTTTCACTTTTAACACTTAACATTGTTAATATACAAGACGCAGAAGTTGTACAACAGATTTTACAAATATCAGAATGTAAAGAAGACTGGTTTTATGCGATGTGCATATTCTATATGTGTTTAAATAACGTAACCCCTTGTTGATTACCTTCTATATGGAAACATAAAATGATAAATCAAATATAATCGGAGCATATCTCGTGTGTTAAGTATTGATCATAAATGTACACATTTAATCGAATACGAATTACAACGTAGTATTATAACTGGCATTATGACAGCGATAGTCGCAGCACAAGATATTAGTAAACAAGATGTGTATAAGTATATGTATAATTACTTTATAATCTAATAGTTATTCTAATACAGTGACATCTCTAATAGTAAACCAAAAGTATCTCGAAGAATGTATGAACTGTAATATTAATCAAATTATAGAGATGTCCCTGTAATTGAAATATGATTAGAAGCTGACAGTGCCTTCGCTAAATTTTTGTTGGTTTTTTTCTATTTCGATATTTTCATTTGAATAGGTTTAAGAATAAAAGACAAGTAATTAAAGTGATCACTGAGGGGTTCAAGTGATTACTCAGTTACGAATTTCGATTTGGTGACAAGTGTTTACTCTACTTGAAGAAAATGTTAAATTTAAAGATGATTTAATATTGACAGATGTAGAATTTAAACTGAGTAACCACCCTATTATGACTAAATCAATAAAAATAATATTTAATGATATTTTTTTTATTTTCATGCGGCATTATTATTTTGATATCAAATCATTGTTTGATTGTAATTCAGATTTAATAGAATAATATAAATTAAGCTTATACTTTATATTTAATTGAAAAACTTTTTTTTGTAAGCCGCTTGTCGAAAGATTTTGTACACTTAGTTTAAATATATATAGATTTAAACTACCTTATGTTGTGCAATAAGATATCATTTACTTTGAAATTATAGAGATGAACTGGGTTTTTCTATAGTTTCTAATATAATTGATTTCCTACTTACTTATATTTATTTTTAATATTAAATCTCTTGTATCTCTTTTATATATTTCAAATTCAAATAAGGCATCTATCTCATCTTCGATATAGGTAAACGAGGACGCAAGCGTAAAGGAGCTCCAGTTCGTAGCCAACCAGAAAAGAAGGTTTTCCAGGAGGATGACACATGGTCGTAAATTAAGTGGAACCGAAATCATTCTTAGACGTTTTCAGATTGCGTCTACATGTTTCATTACTCAGACCGAATTTTTAAGTTGTTATTTCAAAAGTACGAAACGATATATTCGTAATATAATATCTCTTTTTATTGATGTCATTTTTTTATATTACAAAGTGTACGAAATCATATAAATAAAGATTTTTCGAACAATGATGATTGACATTAGTGAATTTAATTGATGCGTTAACATAAAATAGATAATAGTTTTTGAAGGAGTGGATTCACATTCCAACTACCAAATTTCTTAAGTATTTGTTTTCTATTTTAATTTTCAAATATTGTATTAATTAAAAGCAAGAAAATTAAGATTAATAATGTTAATTCTCAAAAAATGTTTATCAGTATAAGTAAAAATATAGCTATATAAAACTTGTCTGGCGGCCATATGGATTTGCATTTTTTTAAGTATAAATCTTTTAGATTATATTGAACAAAAAGGTCTTCTTTAATCTTAAATTTTATGATTACAATTTTATTCTATTTTATTTTAATAAAATTCGATGAAAATTGATAAAAGTAAATAACATAGTTGAATTGTGATTTTTATTAGTCAGTGTTTATAAGTTAAATTTATATGGTTTTGTAACCGAAATCGCATACAGTAAATACTCGATTGTCTTTTTCCTTATGGCCTCGTATTAAATAGTTATACAAACTTAAAGTTACATAAAATTTAATTGTCAATTTCGGTTTTTTATACTTAGCGATTTGATTTTTTTAAATGAAAAATATGAATATGTAAAAAATACTTTTAATATAAAATTAAAGAATGTAAAATTAGTTGCTGTTATGTTACTATAATTGAAAAGATTGTCGACTTAGCAACAGTCATTACATTTGTTTTTCAGGGTAGCAGCAACTTATAAAATCTTTTTGTAAATTTTTTTGACGAAGAATTTTAATACTGAAGTAACTTTTATTGTATAAAAAGAACCCGAGGCGAAATTTAATTTGTTCCAGTTATGTTCTTCGATGTAAAAATGGGAAAAAACAGCAGAAAAGAGCATGTCTCTGTCTAAAGAACATATCCTTGGTCCGCCTTTATTCTCCAAAATTTTTTAATTTTTACGACAATTTTGGAGGATAACGGAGGGTAGGTTTTTTACGGAGGGTATGGCTCGTTTATACTACTTTTTTCCATTTTACATCGAGAAGCATACACAAAAATTACTATAATTTTTTAAAAAAATCGTTGTATACCGGTCATTTTATACAAAATACTATATAATATAATAAAAATCATTAGACTTTGTTATTATATATATTTTATTTATACATAATAATAAACTGTATAATAATTTGTTACAACTTGTATCGTATTTTATAGCAATTTTTTAAATATGGTATATATATATATAAAATTTTATTTTTACGAAAATATTGCCAAAAAATATTTCTGAAGAAATTTATTTTATCTAAATTCTATTGTTCTTGAATTAAAAAGTTGTGAATGTCGAGAGAATTGAACTCGAGTCACCAAGGTGTTAGACTGCAGCCTTTTCCACTTGACTATTTACAGTTTAAATGTACAACTCATTTTGGGGAATACACTCATCACTACAATTAGAACACCGAGATAAAACTGATATTAAAATTTAGTATGAATAATACTACTCTTGTTGCAAGATGTTGCAAGAAAACAAATTTTACTATAAAACATAGTAAAATTAGTTTAAAAAGTAGCAATGTTTGAAATAAATACTGCTACAAATCGCTACTTTCATATTTATTTTTACTATGTTTCATAATGAAATTTGTTGTTTTTTTGCAACGTCCCGAAAGTAGTATAATACATAGTAAATTTGATTCTTATTCATAATAAATTATCATATCAATTTTCTCTGAATGAATGTATAGGTGTATTTTCCACAAAAGTTGTACATTCAAAACTAGACATAGTTGAGTGGACAAGAAAGCGGACTAACAACTAGGAGGCAAGGGGTCAATTCTTTCAACAATTCCAACTTTTTTTAATGCAAGAAGAATATAATTTAGATAAAATAAATTTGTTCAACAATATTTTTTGGTAATTTTTATGTCAAGAAATAAAAATAAACAAAATCGAGTTTTATTTATATATAGACATTATTTAAAAATTGTTATAAAATATAATATAAGCTGTAACAAATTCTTATAAAATTTATTATTATAATAAAAGAAAAAATATAACATAATATAATGATTTTTATTATATTTTATAGTAATTTGTATTAAATGACCACTGATATACATTTTTGATATACTTTTTTAATGAATAATAGTAATATTTGTTATCTTATTTCCCTTAGTGTAAGTGGAGCAAATTAAATTTTGTCTCGGGAAGTCATAAACACTAGAATTGAAAACTAGAACTTCTTAATATTTTTTTGTTGAATAAAGAATAATTGAATAATATTGATTTTTTATTTTTAACATAACTTTTTTAACATGAAAAGTTAACTATCACAATGTTGAATTAATACTTCATTTATATTAGTTAAAAATGTTATTGTATTGTATGCTCAATAATTGAGCTTAAATTATACTACTTTTGAATCCATAGTAAAATATTAAATAATAATTTATATTAAATTAATAAACATGCATACATGTATAAAACGGACTTCTTAATTTCTTTGCTGTTTAATCGAAATGTTTATTAATTCAATATGTTATAATTTTATTATTATTTTATTATGTATTCAAAAGTAATAATGTTATGCTTACATTATAACATTTTAACTAGTATACATGATTTATTGTTTGAACAATATTATAATTAATTTACAATGCTAAAAATTATGCGTTTCATAAATCCAATTTTTTATTCAACAAAAATTATTAAGCTATTATGATTTTCAAATTTAAGTGCTCGGACTTCTTTTTCTACAGAGAAAGGTAGTTCCTTTCCAACATTTTCTATAAAAAACCACTTTTTGATATTATGCGTTATTTATTATTATTATTATTTACAACTTGCGCCTCGGGTAATCCCGCTTGGCTAACATACATTACAGCTATCCTGGAAAATAAGTATATATGGGTGTAGTTTACATTGAAAATCTTTTCAAATTTAGCAACTAATTTTTTATTGTCCTAATTTTTTCTTCATATTCCTATTTTTCAGTATAAATTGAATGTCTATATATGTAAAAAAGACTGAGGTTAACAGTCAAAAATTGATTAACTCTGAATGCTTATGATTCTTCAGGTAGGATTTTTTTGCAAAAATTCCCTACATAAATATAATTCTAAATATTTTTAAAACGCGAAATAGATTCAAACTATTCTATTAGAGTCAAAGAATAGTCTGAATGAATTTCATAACTTAAAAATAAATAGAATTTTTATAACTAGGGAAGCCGTTTTTGTAAGCAAAATCAGGTTGAGGATTCATCTTAAAAATATTTAATAAGATACGATAATGAAAACGTCAAACCAGATTTATTTTCCAATTTTACAGTTACAGATGTGTAATTTCCCAACATGCACTTTCTCAACTTTCTGTTTTTGAAAATTATTGTTTTTCTAAGTATATGTTATTATAACTATTTTAAAAAGGTAAAAAAGCATAATTAATAGGATTTCCCTATATATAATAATACTTTTTCTTCCTCTTTATCGTAGAACTTGAAATATTTTATATTAACGAAAGACAGAAATCTCACATAAGTATCTTTTATTATTATATAATGTTTTTTAATTTCCAAAGTCGGTAATGCCTTCATACCTGATATGATATACAAATAAAAACAAATATTTTCCGAAATTTTAAGTTGGAAAATTAAGTGTTGCGAAATTAAACATCTGCAATTGTAAATTTGGGAAATAAAATTTTGTTAAACATCAAAGTTTGGGAAATAATATTTCTAAACAATTAAAAATGGAAAATTAAATTAATTTAAAGATAGAATTTTAGAACGTTTTCAACATTTCAAAACAGATTTATTATCAACATTTTAGAATTTTAGAACATTTTACAAAACTTGTATTGGGAATTTTTCGAAAAAATTTTGGAAAATTAAACATTGATGCAAAAATCTGAATCTGAAAGTGTAACCAATATGAAAATAATATGAGGGGTCGGATAGTATATGGACATATGCGCACGAATGTCTTTGTTTCAAATTGGAAAAGTGTCGAGTAAATTTCAAATTAACATACACTTTAAGTGGTAAAGTTGTTCTTTAGATTATAACAAACAATTTGTCCACATAAAATATATGTAAATTTGAAATTTTCTCGAATTTTTTTCAATTTGAAAAAAGTCTTCTGAGCGTATATGCCCATTATAAAATCCGACCCCTCAATTATTGATTTTAAAAACTGTTGATAAAATTCATCACGATTTGTAAAACTTGTGAGATTTAGTTAGTGTTTAATAATTAATTCAAGATTTATAAATGTTAAAATAAACTTACACAGAAGATATTTTTTTGGTAATTAATATAAATAAAAATATGGCACTTGAGAAATTTGTGAGTTGGGAAAACAAGGCGGTTTCGTTTTTCAATAAATTCTAATAGATTTTTTGCATACTTTGTATTTTTACGTTTTGCATGCCTGACATCGAATTATATTTATTTCTAGGACCTAATTATGAATATCATTATATATAATAAGATCATGCTTATCATTTTTATACCTGTGAATAGATATACTAATATTACATTAATACACATGTTAATTCAGTTTTTTCCCCTAAAAAATTGGACAACATATGTTGGGTTTTTCCCAAAAAATGTTTGCGAATTTTTATTTTTGTCTTACAATCCAGACTGACACGTTTTTTTTAATCAGGTGAAAGTAGTGAAGAAATGACTTTTAAAGTGAAAAATGTGTATACATTGCGGGAAAATATAATAACGAAATTTAGACTATAATAAATATCCACGAACGAAACAAAAAACTGGCAAAAATTGAGCCAAATTGTTTCCAAAGTAGTTTTATGACCACAGCCACTACAAAAACAAGTGTCCCATTTTGAGACATTTTTGATCATTGAGACACCAAAAATGTCTCATTTATTCACTTTTAAGACGGTTTTTGCGTCTCAATTATCAAAAACGTCTCAAAATGAGACACTTGTTTTTGTAGTGAGTTAAGTATGATTTTGCAACAGTTGGGCAAAAGTATGTATCGCGCTTCTTCTGCACAGCGAAAAAATGTTTAATACAATTTATTCAATTTTTAGTAATGTGGTGACGAGAGCAAGATTTTCGAAAAATGACTCAACTTTTAATTAAAAATTATAGATTTTTTGAAAAATTTTTGGTGAATGTTTAATAATTTTTCATGAATGTTTAATAATTTTTAATTAAAAGTTAAGTAATTTTTCGCAACATCTTGCTCTCGTCACTGCATTACTAAAAGGTGAATACAATTTCTTACATATTTAATAAATATTATGAAAATAATATTTTTTTTCGCTGTGTGTGCTATTTATATTTGTTCTTAATTAGGAGAATTTTTAACGGATTATAATAACATTACAAAATTGAAAAAAGGGAAGTAAATACCAGTCAGCCATCAGTTATTATCAGAAAAATGGGATAGTATATAAACCTAAAATGTGTAATAGATTTAATTCAAATTTAAGTTTGAATGAGTTTATTTTTCATGATTGAAAGTTTGAGGGTTTGTAACCATGTTAAAAAAGCAATGTTTTTACTACTTTCTAACAGGGATGGAAATTCAAAAAACTTTTAATCATAAAATTACTAATAACATTGTAAAAGCCTAAAATTCAGCATAACGTTCTTTGAAAAATATTCTCATAATTTGAAGCGGCAAAAATGATGAATATAAATAATAAAAATATAATAATATAATAATATAATTATGTAATATAATTATTTTACATTTACAACAAAAGTATTGTTAACTAAAATATATGTTTCTTAAAAATGTTATAAATTGTATTACTTACCACTCACCGTTACAGCAGTCGTGTTAATCTATCAACAATCCCCTAGACTTGCACTACAAGACACTTAAACTGTCCACAAATACATAGAAAATTCACTTTTTAATTACGTACGCTGACGACTTCTTTTCGCGACGACGGTGGAAGTCGGACTGAAAATTGTGTGGGCCTTACTGCTTTTTGCTGATATTTTATTGGGAAAATCCCAGATGACCATCTGTTTTTTCCTAAAATACACATTATTCAAATAATAGGTTCTGGGGCTTTTTAGCAACACGTGCGAAAGTAGACATTTTTCTTATCTGTAATAAAAGGCTCAAGAATTAAATATTTTTATAAATTTGAATTTATTTATGATTACTCTTTAACTGAAATACATTCAATATATAGGATGAACAAAAAATTTTTATAATAAATATTAACTTAATGCTAATCTAACATGTATAATAATTTTGCAATATACTGTGTTCGGTATCCTTCATTCAGTTCTTAATTAGATCATGTTGAAACATTTTTGGGATTTCCAAGGGCATTGCATTTTTGATACTAAGGCACATGCCGCATAGAAACCCCAACTTTGCTACAACGAAATTCTTCTTTTTGTTCCTAATTTATCAACTTTGATAAGCGTATAACTGAAACGTTATTTTAACTAGAAAAGTACAGTACAACATTTTAGAAATACTTACACACACGCTGTTAATATTACAAATCATATTTCATTAAAATTAAATTTAAAGTTAAACCTCAATTCTATATATTTAAGTAGTACAATTGAGAATGCTTTGTTTTTCTCGGTTCAAATTGCAACTACTTTTATATACTTTCATGACACAGATGGCGTTACAAGGCAACGCTGTAATGATTTCTTCTTTGGTCTTACGTGGTGCGAGATTTACTGTGCCCGGCAGCAGATCGCTCGATCCGCTACATCGCGGACAATCATACAACTTCGTTGCTCGTATCGAGATATGGCCCATAAGTACCTACGGCTACGTGCATACATTACGTCGCGGCTCAACGTGTTACACGTACGAGATACCACATCGATACGCGCGCCTATCGCCGTGCACGGTGCTTGGACCCTCGACTACTTCGCTATTCGGCTCACCCACGCTCCCTCTCTAAACACGATTTACGTGCCGAGATTCCTTGCGATTTGTTGGCCGCGCAGCTCCTTTTGTGATGCGCTCGCGATATTCCACGATTGATCGACAGATTAAATGCTTTTCGAAGATCCCAACGCCCAAGGCGGAACTCAAGTTACTGCCCTGCAAGTGCCACCTTCGTTGTTTATTTCCTATCTTTTCTTTATCTTTATTCTTGTACTTCATTTTTAATTTAAAGAAACAATGCATTTAATTGTGTTTTGAGAAGCTGCATTATTGACTTTCCTGTCACATATTTTAATAAGCAAAACTACTCATTCAACAATTTCGATTTAACGATCTCACGTTTCTCGATCATTGGAGAAATAGATTAAAAGAACTGAACCATTGTATTACTTTGTATTTAATTTCTGAATAATACGTTTTGCATGATTACACTGCGAAGAATATATAGCAAAACTGAATAACTCATAGTTGCTTTGCATATCTAAATAACTATTTTAATTATTTAAATTATTTGGACTATCTTAAAAGTAAATTAAAAATTTCAATATCAACCTTTCTGAGTACAAATGTCGAAAATATGATTTGTCAAATAATTGAATGTTTTAATTAATGTTGGATTGAGATTCTGTGTTGGATTTGTTAACTGACTGTTGGTGAATGGAACTAATGAAATTCCTGATGAGACCTAAGCGTTTTCTTAGCGCGTCTATTGATGTCGAGTATAAGAGGGTGAGGAATATACACAGTCATTCCGAGCCGCAAGCTCTGACAGCATGCCTGCCGTTTAACAGATACGCTTTTAATTGGAGAATTATTAATAAAATGTGAAAAACGGGAAAGTCGCGTCACGCCTGGTTAAGCAGCATAGAAACCGTTCGCGCGTTTTATGGCGTACTCGCATGCGATGCTTATCCGGCGCATTCGATTCGTTTGCCAAGAGGGAGATTTTTTTTAGTCGTTCATTCAGAAAACTGGATCGTTAATTTCACGATCCCACTATTTACGATTCAGATCGTAACTTATACAATCGAGACGGTTTATTTTAACTTTTAACTTTGCTACTTTTCTTCGCCGTACGTAATTTACACGCAGAATCATAAATATAGAAAATATGTGCATCATACATATAAGTACGAGGGATACCTCGATATAAAAATTTTTTTATTCACTAAATGATGTTTATCGCGTATCTTCCATCATTTTTCGTTTAAAATCATTTCTTAGTGCATTTTAGTTTTGCACATTTATGTTATTTGTAATATATATAATAATGTCAATGTAATCATCATAATTGAATTTTATATTTTTTATCCTTATATCAAAACCAGTTTTTTTTAAATAATGTTCTCTTTTTTAAATTTTTTAAACAGTTTTTTTAATTATTTTATATACATTATCCTTTTAACGTTTTCATCGAATTGCTATTCATTTGATGGTAAACTGTTCAATAAGGGCAATACACAAGTTAACTACTCCAAGTTTCATTATGATCTTATAATCGAAGATTATTTATAAAGACATATAACAAATACACTTTCAAAGTGTATTAAATAGAATGAGTTTTTGTATTTAAAGTTAGTGACACACCTAAAAACGCATTCGCACATGCATAAGCGTTTGCGATTACAAATATAATGTGTATTGGTAACTATTAAAAAAACGTTCTAAGTAGCAATTGCGCAAATATGCCGTCTATTTTAATGAATAAAAGAAGAAGAAGAAAAAGTCGAGTCCATTACGATATCTCTTGTTATCAATTCGAGATCTTCGCCATTTTATATGCTGTAATTCTCATATTATAATCGAATTGCCATTACATCGACACATTATTGCCCCTCGACGATTCGTTCTGCTTCGACTCAACACTCTGTATGTAATTAAATCTTTTTCTATTGCACTTATTGAAATAATGTATCAGATCATTAATTTTGCCACGATTGTTGTTAGTTTGGTATTTCGAAAGTTTGCTTTGATTAATAAAAGAATGCGGCGGTTTGTATTGTAAAAGGTGTTTGCCAATAAATTTTGCTGTTTTGTCATTGATTTTCATTTATTATATTTGTAAGATATTTACTAAAGCTATTTAGTTGTATTGAAACATTCAAGTTAAGTTAAGTATTTGTCTGTAATAAAATAAGAATTACAATAATTTTGTTTTTTATTATAAAATGTAAAGAATTGTGTAATACGAATTAAATAAATTTGTGGATATTGAATGAATTTTAAGCAGTTTTTGAACGATTAGGTATTAGACAAAAAATTGTCCTAATAACACATCAAGATATTGCTATAAAACTTAGCAAATGATATTGATATATCTTAAAGAAATGCTTCGTAATGTGACCAAAGAACCAATGCGATAAAAACTGGTCCTCGAGCAAAAGAAACTTGGGATTGTGAATCGTTACACGTGTAGCATTAATTGTGAATGGCTTTTTAAGAGTTCACTAGAATACTACTGTGAAGACAATGAGCGCACCTATGACAGTTTACGTTGAACAGGGTTTCTTTACTAATTACATTGAGTAATGGCAATTTTTCTACAAAAATGTATCTATTTATTTGAATTATTTGCGATTAAAAAAATTTACTAAGTTAACATTATAGTTTTATTCATTTTATTATTAAATTATTTCGTTTTTTATAAAAAATATGTATCTTCATTAATAAATCATCGATACTTTATAAAAAAGAAAACTTTGTTCCAGTAAAAAAATGACTTTGACTGTTTGCAAATTTATTAACAAAAGACAAACTTTGCATCCGCTCATAAAAGTACAGTCCACGGTTAAAATTACTTTTCACTTCGCCGCTCGGCTCCATTTTCTTTTCTTTTTCTTGTTTCACTTGCTCCTTTTTTAACGCACTTCGGCGACCTTTATGACACGGATACTTCGTATATCACGCTCGAGAATCCGAGCGCGGAATGCCAGCAGCTTTTCGTCAAAATGAATTATAATTGGCGTGTGATTTGTTTTAACACGGCGCGGAATTTTTTATTCGAACTCACGTCCCATTAATTATGCGAATAAACTTTGTTCCTTTCTTTTTGTTTTTATTTATTATTTCTTGCATTTTTTATGTCAGCCAAGTGAATGGTCGACAATTATCGTTATAAAAATCGTATAAATTTTTTGACTCGGGTGTTTTAAGCGGACTGGAATAATCGTGTGCGTGAGAGGGGCTGTTTGCAAGAAACAAAAAGAAAATAATAATTGCAACACATGAAGATCTGAGTTATTAGACGTTTACTATCTTGTTTTTACAAATCTCAATAACGATAATACAGTATACGACGAGCATTGAATGTAAATATTACTTTTTTATTGTACCGCAAAAACGAATGGTTATTGCAATGATTAAAAAAACCTTTTTTTTTCATGATAATTAAGATAGTGCGACGAAGATCCTAAAACATTTTGTAATAAAGATATGAAAAATGTCATGACTTCATGGTATTCTTTTTTTAACAGTTCAATTGATGTTGCTTTTTTCAGCTTAAAATGATAATACACCAAATTACTTTTTAATTAAATTATAGATTAAAAACGATAATACGATAAATGTTAAACATTCAGGAAGATGATTTAATTATTATTAATGTAACTTTTATTTTTTCTGATTTATTCATTCTCATTTTTTTTATTATTTCTTAATTTATAAAGAAATATGTGAAATTTATTTATCATAAAAGTTCTGCCGTAATTTTGCAGAAACTGTCATTTTAATTCATACGAATAAATGTTGTAAATTTTGTTTGGAGTAATCGAGACAATAATTTATACCCATATACATAGCAATAAAAATAACTCCAAAGAAATGCGGTTGTATAAAATGACAAAGAAATATGTTCCATATTTTTGCACGTATATATTTGTAAAGTGCAAAATTTGAAATCGAGAGAAATGAAAATGAAATACTTGTTATTCGTTGTTTGCTCATAACATTTAGTAATATCTTTGCAAATACTATAAGATAAATCCATTTGTTTAACATCATTAACCTACATCAATCCTTTGATCAAAATTAATGGTTAATGTCATACATTTAGACTGAAATCCTCAAAGCTTCATTCAATCAACATCCTTTTCTATTTGTATCGTGCGATTTATATCGTGACAATGTATGATTTACAATGTCTTAAATTGAAATCAACAAAACTATTTTATTTCTGTTTTAATTTGACTTGACATTTAAAACCAAATACTAAAAGAAATAAAGAAAAAGAAGACAATAAAAATGGAAAAAGTTAATTGAAAAGTAATATGAAATAAAGGGGAAAAAGAAGAAAATTCGAAGAAAGAATTTAAGTTAAAAAACTAGAATGAAAAAAAGCTAAAAGAAAATTGGAAGCAACGGATGACCTTTTCTTGCTGACAAAGCATGCAAATAAAACGAACTTTCATTTCACGGCCGAAGGCTTCGGTGCGCGGTAGTATCCGCGTTATTTGACGATAAAAGTCCGCGCTTCAGTAATACCGCAAGAATTCCGCGCCGCAGATAATATTTCTTTTCTGTTCTCCAATTCCTCTGAGAATAACCGCGCTCATTTATTTCATAAGACTAAAACGCCAGGCTCCGATTAGATATCCGCATATTTACCTGCCGCTTGTAATTACGCACTTTTTTCCATTCAATTTGTAGCTAATGTGCTTTCCGGGTCGAGCCGGACGAAAAATTTACATAAAAATTTTTGTTTATTTCTCGGACTTAATCGTCATTTTTTATTATTTCATTGTTTTTCATATATTCTGATGATAAATAAAATGAAACTGTATAACAATATATTATATTGTTATATATTATTTATATAAAACTGAAACAAATATGAAAAAACATGTAATTTTTTCACTAAACATTTTAGTCCCTCATGAAACAAAATATAAATCAAAATATACGTGAAAATATATGTAAAATAGTTAAAATATATTTTGAACAAACTGTTAAATATTTTTAAATATATTTAAATATATTTCTTCAAAGCAAAAAGTTATATATTTTTGCATATATTTTCAAAATCGTTAGAGATAACAAATATCTAATTGAAATAAATTTGAAATAAAAAATCCTTATAATTGTATAACTATTATCCTTGAAATAATTTAATTTCATTAAACATCATACCCCTTCTTCAAATCTACCCTTTTTTTTTAGTGAAAATCACATCTTACATCAAAGGACGACTGTCCATGAAAAATCACTTCATCAATTGTTGGGATGCACGAAAAACGAGATGACTCGATAAATAATTAAAGCTAAGAAAAAAAAGGTCGAAAAGAAATATAAAAAAACAAGAAAGAGGAAGTTAATAATAATGGTGATCGTCGGATAAATTCCACGACAGAATTGAGCTTGAAAGAGTCGACCTTACATAGCGGCATGCCACCGAGTCAGCAAGATCGCTGAACTAAGTATGAACGCGTGTAAGCGCGGAGAAACAGGAAAAAGCGGGGCCAGAAAGAACCGCTCGCAGGGCGACCTCTGGCACATCCTTCGACGCTGCTGACTGGACTCCCTGCATCGTCTTTCGAATTCTTAAGTGTTCCAGTTGCGCTATGCCACCCGCCAGGCGAACAATGTTCACCAGCTTTGCACGCGGGACTGCCGTGAAAAATGTTCCTGCCGATGTCGTACTCGCAAAAATACTTCGCCTCATTAACCGCATTGTTTTCCTTTTCTTTCTCCTTTGATTTCAAACGCGCAATTCTCTCGTCCAGATTATTTCTTTTCGCTATCGATTCATTTGTTGCGCAGCGCGTTTTTTCTGTCCTCAATTATCCACACAAAAATACATTTATTTGATCGCTACATAGACATATAAGCATTAAATGAGTAATCCTTGATTACTACTTTCTAACTATCGACAAATGATTCATCTTAGTAACTAATTATTTATTGTATTTCTTAATATAAATAATTATGATAATATAAAAATTTGCTATTATAATCAGAAGGATGGATAAAATTGTACAGAATTAATAGTGAATACATAGAATAAAAGTACTCACGTTTGTAAATTTACCTGTAAGAAGAAGGTTAAATAGTTAGCATAGTTGAACATGCTGGAAGTAACTTGGGACTTAGCAGGCCAGTAGGATTCAAATTCAGCCACCACAGGACCACTAAGGCCCAAATTACCGGTAGCATTAAGATCACCAGGGATGAACCATGTATTGCGCAACATATCTGTAATAATAAAATACATCTGTAACTGTAATGTGGAAGTTCTATCGATAAATCTAAAGCTACTTTTATTTCATAATATATAACTGTAATAGTATTATCCTAATCACAATTGAAATAGGAAACTGAATGCGGAAAATAAAGTGAACAATTTGAACAAAAATAACTATTCTAACAAAAACAAAATGAAACTAAAAATATTTGTTTAAATTTCAACATTTTATGAACCGTATATAATGTATATAAAACAAGAAAAGAATCGAAATTGAAATCGAGCTAGAATAAACGAAATAAATGCAGTAGCTAAAGCCGGTTGAAGTTGATAAGGGCAGCGCACAGTTAATAGTTATTTACAAGAAACACGTAACTCGCGAGTGATATTGTGTGCGTGCGGATGGAGAACGCGGATAGGAAACCGTGGCCGAAGGTGATGCATGAATCGCCGGAGCATCGGGATTAGAGCGATTTGCAAGTCGCGAGATTATGCCACTCGACACGCCAGCGCTCGGTTGCGCATGTTGTCGGATAAATTCTTCCTTTTTTACATAGCGGTGCGCAGTCTGCGCAACATCCGTTTCGCGAACATGTCGGGGTTATTAATTTCAGCGCGAGAATAGGAGAGATCGTTTACGGACCCCAGGCGATGACTGCAGATGTGAAAATAATAGACATACTGAGAGAAAATGTAGTGCTCATGGGTAACATAACTATTTCAACATTTTTTGTACACTTTTTTCGTAAAACAAAATAAGCGAGTACGCTTTTAATCGCTTTTGGGCCTTAATTATGCAACGCGAGAAAACGAATGTAGTAGTGATGGACCGAGGAGTACAATTTAGTTTGAAAATAAATAGTTGTATTAAATTGCAGAATAAAGTTTATTGGGTGAATGCAAAAATGGACAATATCTTTCAAAAACAATCATAGAAAAAAAACAAAATAAACAGAATGAAATAACAAATATGGAAAATAGATCAGAAATAAACAACAAAAATGAAAGATAAACATAAACATAAATATGAACAGTAAAAAAATGTAAAATAAAGAATGTAATGTAAATGTAAAGCACCAAATCCCGAAAAAGTAAATACAAGTAAAACGTTTAAGAAAATAAAAAGAAGATAAACATAAATATATAAAGAATATAAGATAATAAACAAAGAGAAATAAACAAACCATTGTATAATTGTGTTTTTGACGTAGAAACAATGTGGTAGCGTTAAAATTTGCTGCTTCTCGTTTTTCAGCGGAATAAAATCTTCGCAGCTACCGTTAAAGATACTAAACGGAAGAAGATAATACTGCGAAACTATAAACACCCAGAGTGCAGGTTGCATCGCGTCTATTCTACCTGAATCCTTATCTCAACTACTTTGTATCTTTTGTTCATGTTTCTTATAATTCTTCAATGAATCGCACTAAAAGAGAAGCTTCCCTTTTTTTTTCTACAGTTGCTGAGCGAGAAATCTCAAATTACGACGTACCAACTGCGGTCACGTGAAAGAAATTTCATATGGCTAGCTGGAAAATGAGAACGTACTTGACTCTCACGCTGATGCGATAATTAAATCGTCTGGATGTTGCGGCGTTACGAAACTACTTGTAAGTGAATAATGGAACTTACACGTCGTTTCCTTGAGAACGTTCAACTGTCCTTTTTGAAAATATTTATGGTCTTGTAATTGACTATTAATTTCGTAATTCAATATCGTTCTTATGGCAAAAATGTCTAATTCAATGTGTAAGTGCTTTTTACATTCATAAATATACATTCAACTTAAAGAATGGGTTGAATCCTTTGTATCAATTATTTCACTTCAATGTATCTCTTTTATTTAGGCAATTAAAATTGCAATTAATAATCGCTCAAATTTAATCCGATTGACTACATTTCGTCGAAGTATAATTGAAGTAACACGCTGTCAAATTGACTACCATTCGGTGGTGCTTCAGTGAGAAGAAAGTGAGAAAAAAGGACAAAAAAAAGTTGGCTTTTGAATGATAGGCTTTCATTCACAGCGAGTCGCAACTCAGTTCAGCTTTCTCTTATTTACCTAGCGATTGATAAATGTTTCACGCTGAATGCCGGTTAATCTTCGCGCCAAAGTCGCAATTTATTATACGCTCGATTGGATTCGCGACGAGTTACAGTTTTGCCCCGTTGACGTATGTCGCTCCTATTATCGATTAATTCGAATGCCTGATCTTTATCATTTCACGATATCGTCGAATAAGAGCAAATTTTTCTTCCACTTTATGGAAGAAATTGAGTGCATGCATACCGAATTCTAGATCGCATCGCTAATGCACTTTTGTGCGTGTTCATCTCGTTATTTTAACAGCTGGAATGCCAAGGAAAAATTCTTCGCTACTTTTTTGCTGTTACTTGACTTCATGTATGTACGATTGATAACGCGATTAAATATGTAATCTTGGATTAACTTGGACTGAAATTCTTCGAGATGCATGAATGAAGATTTTTTTTTTCAATCCAAAAACCAATTGCCACGATAAAAAAAAGTTTAATGAAACTTTTATGACGATGCTGAGAAAATGATGATGAATGATGATTTTGATTATAAATGAAATGTATATAGATAACATAATGGAGGTTATTAATCGACGTATGGTTATTTTGAATTTAATTAATTACCCAAAAAATCATTTCTGTTAATGTAGCCATAATTTCTGTCACTTCTAATAAAAACAGTATCAACTTTCACGGTATAATCTTTGGACCAAGTGATTGTCTCATTTTAACTCAACTCAATGTCACCCGAGAGAAATACAACGACAAAAAAGTTTTGCACAATATTACACTTGACATAAAATATTACCACGAACGTTTAACTTTGCGCGACATTTTTTGTCCTTTTTGTTCAATTTTTTTTTATTAGGCGTAAACACATTTAAGCTTCCAAGCGCAAGGGTTGCAGGAATGAAAATTTACTCCTCGCGGGGATGCCGCCACAAATCATAAATCCCACCCGGGTCTCTGCACCATCAGTCACATGACTTCCTCGTATTATTCAAACTTTTTCGCCGGTTTATAGCGGGATATATCAATTGCGTTGTCGTCTTTTTTACGTCCTCTTTATCCTATTTTATACTCGGGAAAATTTTTTGCGCTTGCAAGTAAACGAGTAATGTATACGCATTTCTACCTTCCCGATCCACCCCCCCCCCCCCTCTGTGCCCCCGTTGGTCTACTCTTTTTCCACCCTTCAACCCCGCGCAGAAACCCAATACGAATAATGTTCCACGCTTAATCCGGTAAATGGCTCAGGGGGAGTAGAGGAAAATCGCGAACATATCCTCGTGAAATTTCATATTCCTAATTATTCGTTGGTGGTTGGGAAAGGATGGGAAAAACGGCAAGAGGGGGGGGGGAGATGCAAGAGAGATAGACAGAGAGAGGAGGCAAAAGGGGGAGGTAGAGACCAAGCCAGTCGTGCAACTATGGGTGAATTTCATAATTTGGTAGACAAGCTGGAGAATGTTTTTGTGATTCCAAACGCAAAAGTTCAATTTAGTTTTTATCACTTTATGAATATTATTGTCGCAACTTTTAAACCGTACATAATTATCGAGATATTATGTTATTAAAAGATTTATATACTTATGTTGCAATTCAGAAAAAAAGGATGATTTTACAGAAACTTAAGAGAAAAAATGTGATAATTTGTTTTTAATATCGTGTATTACTTTCTCAATTTTATGTGTGTATTCGTTTAATTTTATCTATTAACAGTAAACTCAATTTGGATTAAATTAATTACGTATTATAAACGCTAAAAACCATTTGATGAAAATAAGTGAATGCGATTAGCAAATTAATGTTGCAACTTCGTTGTAATAAGTAAAATGTTACATATTATTTCTGTTTTTATTATTTGTTACGTAACTGATGTTATTTTTATTATATTTGTATTACTTTTTTAAATAAAAAATTAAATAATTTAGCGTGAAAATATAAATATCTTCCACGTGTAAAATAATTGAATTCAATTGCTATTACAGCATTAAAATTCTCCAAAATTACTGAAATATAATTTATAATTTACTATTATCTATTACGTAACGCAGCGTTTATCGTTAATTGTATATCGATTATTCGCTAATTCTATCATTCATTTCATTATAATTTGAAGTTTTTATTACATATTTATAAACATTATCAGAAATAAGACTTTACTGATTCATTCAAATTCTAATAACTTTTAGCATGTAAAATTAATGTTAAAAGATATAGAAATTGATAAAAATGATTATTAGAGTAAATTGTTTTATTACAAATTATTTAGCAAAGAAGATAAAGAATTTGTTCCATCCTAATAATACAAAAATAATAGCAATAATAATAACAAAAAATGCATCAAAAAAGTAGGAAGTGATAAAGGCAAAGTTGCTCGATAAACTTAGTGTGGATGTAAAATGTCTTGCCTGTTGATTATTATTTGCGCGTGCGTCGGAAGGAGGCGTTACGCGATGCTGGCGAAAGTTAAATTAGACATTTCTAATTTCTATTCGCGCGTTCGACTTGGGGGTTGTCGTAAGCGTTCGCGGCAATGTTTGTGGTGGACGATAATGAGGATCGTTCGGTCGTTAAGTGCACTTAATACGACCTAAGTGTCCCGGCCGTGCGCAATTCTCGTGGCTTTCGTTTCACGCACGCGTGGTCACCACTCGCATAAACTACGCGCCATCGACGCTGTTAACGACGAATAATGCATATTTATTGAAACTCACGTGTACCAGGATAACGTGTCCATACGATACTGCGCCAGTCTCGCATACAATAAAACCAATCTCTCGCTGAGAGAAATCACGCCGGCAAATTTATTGGAGTCATCATTGATTATCCGATCTTTTATTGGCTTAATGATTCTGGCCGATGTTCGTTGTAATTATGTATTTGTTTATGTTGTTCGTTGAGCAAGATATGTCGGCTTTGAGATTGAATGAATTTATGAGACTATCACAATGAAAATTGTCATGCATTTTTATGACAAGCAATTTTAATGCAAAATGATCAAATTTAAGCATTGAGTAATGTTTTTTTAAACAGATTTAATATAAAATCATTATTGTATATTTTCAATATTAAGAAATAATGATTCAATCATCATGTTTTATGAAATAGTGATTTGAAGTGAAATAATCATTTATTGGTTTCTTTTTTGAAAAATGCTTGTACTTCATGTGGTCTATTATACGTTTATAAGTCATCATACATAGAAATAGTTTCCCATCCATAAAACATCTATTTTAAATTTCACAGATACAATGTCTAGTACGAAAAACTGTAACTTATAATAAAGAAATAATAATAAAAAGTGTATGTGACCCTTACATTCTCTCATCATAAAGAGTATATTTTATAGGACATTTTAATATAAATCAAAGTTTATTGCTTTGCAATAGTTCTATATTCGTATGCATACAAGATAATGTCATGTTTTTGAATGAAAAACCGGAATTAGTGATAAAACAGATAAATTTCTGTCATCTTAAATTGCAATTAATTTTTTTTCAACTTATTCTAAAACGTATTAAATTTCATTCGACATGTTTGTTTGACTCACAAATAGTTAACGTAACAATAAATTATATGTTGTTATGCACGGGGTGTGGTTGATAGACGAGCATTAAGGTATGATTTTTGTTTAAACAACAAGTGTCAAAGTTGCGAATTCGAGATTAAACTGATCTCATCGATAATAAAATTTTTATATTCATAAAAAAGAATTCAATTTTTATTATATATGATTAAATCTTGTTAATAAAAGAATGTTCAATAGAATTTGATAAAAAAATTTCGATGAAAATAATTTTACGTGTGCGAATGAATATTCACAGAATTTTTTATTACTTTTTTAATTAATAAGAACTCTATCCTTTACGTTATTTAAATTGTAATTTTACGTTAACTGGATTCAAAATACATGAAAAAAAATTTTTATAAATGTTTAATATGCATTTATATAAAAATATTAAAAATATTTCATAAAAAAATTATTTTATTATCTTAAAAATGAAAATAAATAATACTAAAAATGACAGAAAGTATTTCTTGTTTTATATTTTATCAAACAAAATCTAGCACCGTCAATTTGTGTTTCGTTTTTTTCTTGTATAAATTTCGTGTCAGAAAAGTGAAAATATATAATAATTTTATATATTTTCCATTTATTCGAGTAAAACAAGGGCGTAGCTCGCGAACAAAATTAGGCACGGTTTCTCGTCAATACGCGAAGATACGGATCGCAAATTCTATTGTAATAGCATTTCACGCAAAAAAAAATATATATATCGTGAATTGCGAATGTCGGCCGTAGAACGCTAATGCGCTAAGAAAAAGCTTACCCGTCGTTTGTGCTGAGAAGCTGGAATTTTGTTTTGTGCCGGTTCTCGGCTGCCAATTAAGCACATTATGCGTGACCGTACTTTCACGATTTTATGCACAATAGAATAATCCCGCGGGAAAAAAACTTATCGATTTTGCGAAATCTGCTGTACTTTCAGCGGACATTTTGCATTCGTCTGGCGTACAATTTCATGCACGTCCACGTACCCGTTTTCATTATACCGATGAAAAACTGTCATAATTAAATCGGTTTTTTGGTCAATTTGATTAACAATTTGATTCTAGAAGTTGACAGTAAGACGTTATGTGCACGAAATTGTTTCTTCGTATTTCTTTAATTCGCTTTTTAAGCGAAAGGTAAAAAGTTTGCATTTATTTTCATCTTATTAAGGGCAATCTTAATTGAATTAAAGAAAGTAAAGAAAAAACAATGTAATAATTATAAGTAATCAAACATATTATTTTTTGTTATTTATTTAACATTATATAATAACAATTCACAAAAAAATGTATAAAAATAAAGAAACTCAACATATTGAAATGAAATTGCATATTTTTGCAATACTATTCGTTTGTATTTAGCATTATTATTAGGCAATTAAAACATTTATTTAATAAATATAATTTACAGTAAAGTATGTAATACTACGTCAAGAATGATTGGTTGTAACTCGACATAAAAATGTTATTATTTTACACTGTATTTACAATTCACTTATTATTATGAAGTACATTTCAATCAGAAGAAAGATTAAGTTTAAATGTGGTATTTAGAGAACTGTAATTTAATAGAGAAATCAAAAACCGGATGATATTCGTAACTGCAATTCTATACCTGCAGAGTAATAAGTCAGTACATAGTAATACGTTAGAGCATTGATAAGTTTGTATTAGTTCGTTTCTTTACCTGCCTTTTTTTATTTTAAGCAGTGTGAGAAGTTAACATATTTTCACTGAAAAATGAAATGAAAATTTAAGTATATTCTACAATTTTTTAAATTCATTTTAATAGTTTCAAAATGAATTAAATCACTCTTAAAGAGATTTTAGTGATAAAAGGGTGTATAAAGTTAATTTTCGTTGAGTAATTACTATTACTATATCATATATAAATATAAACACCTGCTATTATGTGTACGTTATTGAATCTATAAGACTTTTATGAATTAAAATTGTGTTACATAAGTGCATAATATAATTTATTATGTGTGAAAGTTTTGAATTATAAATAGCGTATTGTCAATGAAAGTATTATCTGAAATAAAATTTATGTTTCAACTATAATTATTTGTGACACTATTGACACATTATATACATATTTCTTCTAGAAATTTTTAATTAGAAAATAAATTCATAAAAAAGACATTAAACACTAAAACTCTATAATAAACCATACATACTAACAAAGTAAAAAAATTCTATGACATCTACAGGATATTTTGCGATGTAATCTAAATTTTCATAAAATTCGCGGCACAAATTTTTCGTTTACAAACTGTTGCGGCTCTATAATATTATGATTGCAAACAGTTTGCTCAAAACTCATATAAAACCAAATTCAAAATATTTAACAACACCAAATAATTAGTGAACAACTACCTTTTTCCATAATTATCAAGTATATCAACCCCATTAACACACCTTTA
>JABFPJ010000104.1:0-67483 GCA_022817425.1 Gryon sp. ZL-2020 | reverse complement strand
AAACAAATCAAAATTAATCGCTATATAAAAGTTACAATAATGATTACAATAATGATTAAATTGTTGTAGGTATTATCAAGTCTGCGGTATTTTATCTAAAATAAAATCTCAAACGGAAAAAGTATACACATTTGATGCAGATCATGAAAGACGCAGAAAGGAGCAATTGAAAAAATTATTTGACCGCACCCCAGAGCAAGTTGAAGAAGAACAAACGTTGCTTGCAGAGTTGCGAAAAATTGAGTTACGTAAGAAAGAGAGAGATCGTAAGACTCAGGATTTGCAGAAATTAATCACGGCAGCAGATCATCAAGCAGATCCACGAAAGAGCGAACGCAAGTCGTCAAAGAAAAGTGGATCTTCAAGAAATAGACCTAATAAAACTGATTCATCACATGTAAGTGTAGTTTGTATGAAAAAATCTGATTAAAAGTCATAAATATTAGCTAATCATATTACATCAATATAAATTTCTGAAGCTAATAAAAATAATTTATTTTGCTACATAAATATAATAATTTGTATTAAAAAGAATCAAAACGTATAATTATTTGTATGTTCTTTTTTCGATTTTTTTGTTTTGAATTATGTTTTTATTTAAGTTGTCTATTTTACAATTATTATTTTTCTTGTTTTATTTGCCCATGTATCATTTATTTGTATTCTTATTGTTCCAATTTCTTGTTTCGTTTTTCTTTTTATTTTATTTCCATTTGACTGATTTACGAGTTGAACGGTCTATTACATAGACCGTGAAATTGCAGGCGATGGAGTCAGCTGGAATCAAATTTCCCGACCTTAAAAATAGTGGAGTTTCCCTGCGATCACAGAGAATCAAGCTTCCAAGTAGCTTGGGTCAGAAGAAAATGAAGGGCATTGAACAAGTATTGACGGAGCTTAATTTAGGTATGACCAATCAAGCGTTTTTATCCAACTTTTAAGGAACGACAAATTGAAGTAAAATTGTTTTTTGGTTAATTCTTTATTCAGTTATAAAAAAATCTAAAAAAAGTATGCACATCGTATTCTTTATTTTTATAAATATTTAAATTTAAATTTGTTTAGTGTGCAGCTTTTAAAAAAGCAAACTTGATTAACTTTTGGTGTCAGACATTTATGTAAATTAATTGCACTATCAGGAGGCTAATTGATGAGCATTTTATGTAAATTGCATAAATTGCATCATTGGATGCTATTACGGATAATTTTTGTACAAAAAGGAAGAAAAATACAAAAATGTTCTTTTAATTTTATTTCAAAGTATCTATATTATTATTATGACTTAAATTTTCGCTTGTATAAATAAGAAATATTAGATAAAAAAAAACTTATTGGAAGATGATTAGAAATAATTTGTTCCATTTGACATGAAATGACCTATATCGAACTCAATGAAACATATTTCAAACATATATTTCTTATCACATTTTAGTTTTCGTACAATAAATTCTTTTATTCAAAATGTATCGAAACGAAACATTTCAAATCATATACACAGTTAGATGATAAAAGAAATAAATCAATGTTATATAATAAATCAAATATTTGCAGTTCCATCATTTTAATTATTTAAATATTTATTATAAATTAAAATGAATATATAAAAAATGAATTAAATTAAATTAATGATTTTTACAGTTTTTGTTAGAAAATATTGAACAACTGCTTAAATTTTATTCCATCCAGCAAATCAAGTACTGTTTCAAACTATTGTGACCACTTTAGTATTTTTAACGACTCAGTTTTCTAATTGGATACCAAATTAAATAACTGCTTTGCTTTAATTTAAAAATATAAAAAACTGATTGATTTTGATTTTCATGAAAATTATTTATTTAACTTTTTTTATATTGAGTAAAATTGTATTAATTAAATAACTTATATTTGTTAACAATTTATTTACAGAATTGAACCCACCGCCGACGGAGCAAATTTGTCAACAGTTTAACGAGTTGCGTAGTGATATTGTGCTGCAGTTAGAATTGCGAAGTGCTCTCAGTACTTGTGATTATGAACTACAGTCGCTCAGACACCAATATGAAGTTTTGGTGCCTGGACGGGTAAGCAAATTTCCCAATTAAATATATATTTTTCCATTCCGATCAAATAAAACATGTTGAAATATTTATATCTCAATTTAATGATGAAATGAACAAGTGGACATTTTATATTAATACGAATAAACTTAAACGTGAAAACATATTTGAATAATGGTAAACTTTTAGTTAATCAACAAAAAACTTAAAAGTTTTAACACCTACGTTTTACTTTACTTAGAAAGTTGACATTTTTTTATTTGTGTTTGTACTTTAGTTGAGAGTTTAATTGATTTATTCGGGAACAAAATTATGCGATTATTCCGTAATCATGAAGTAAATTTTTGAGTTTTAAAATTTGATAATACTAATTACGTATGCGTCATCCGATAAGCGCCACCAATAGAATTACATATAATTCTATTGGATGATATGATATTGCGTTAAAAGATGACATTAAAGTCACCTATAGGTGGAAAATTTTAACTGATCTAAATTTTAAAAGTAATTTTCACAAACTCATAAATAAAGTGAAAGAGTGTTTTTTAAAAAGTGAAATTAAATAAAAATATACAAATACAAATATAAAAAATGTTTAGTATTTTTTAAAATTTGTTCAAAAAACAATTTAAATAATCATTAGATTCTGCCATAAGAACTGAATATCTACTTTTTGATATTGAGTAACAAGGTTTTCAATTTCAACAGACCCTATCAATTCCTGCTGCATTATTGCCAAAAACGGAAATGGAAGTGAAGTCGGACATAATAGATGTTGTGGGATCACCGAGTACCCCAAATGCTACACATTAAAAAATATTAGCTTGAAATAAAGTTAATTTATGTATATATAAGACGATTTGTAATTATCTCAGAGAATAAATTTCATTTTTTGTTTCTTTTTTATATTATTATAAGCAACGTGTGTAAAATAATAAATGCATTCTTTTTTATATTAAATTTTGTCTTACTTATATTTCCAACAATGTTCTTCTACTTTCGTAGTTTTTTAAGTCTTGTAATTATTTAGATTGGCTATTCATTTAAGTTGCATAATTACATATAAATAAGCTTTCACATTTTGTTTAAAGTCAAATAATATTTGCGCTAATATTGACTTTGCAAGAACGTCTATATAATGAGAAGTAATGCCAAGTAATGTTTGTGAGGACTATTGTGTCTCTGATTATAGGCGTTGGTACTGATTTTCGAGCTCGTAAATTTTCGAGAATTGCCTGCATCAGTGCCCAATTAATTAAAATGCACTGAAAGTTATGGACATAACTTTCCTTGAAAGCGAAAATTTAACATGCCCTTTTCATTAAAAATAATGGAAGAGAAAGATAGACTATGAAAAAAATTAAGAATTCGGAAGAAAAATACAAATAACTTAAAAATAATTCGTTCGCTTAATGACTGTAACAGAGTTTACGAAAATTGTATCACATGTTGAATAAAACAAAAGTGATCATTTTTTAAATTTAATTTGCGGTTCGTTTGGTTTTTATTTTATTTAAAATTAAAACGAGAGGTCGCAAGTAAACGCTGAAGGTAAAATAGGTTATTCCGCTTTACTTTTCAGTGCCATCGTCGATCGATTGCGTCTCTTAGTGTGATTATTAAGTAGAGTACTACTAACGCATTTTGCGAATAAAAGAAAAAGCATTCGCTGAGAATCAATTACGATTTACGCAAAGCTCTGCACGCACTAACAATATTAACACTGATTCATGCGACATTTCGAGACTCTTATTCGCATTAGCGATAATCCAATTTGTGACTCAATTAATTACTTAATCAATGTATATTCATCGCAGAATACATTAATAATACATATATTCATAATGTGACTATGTAGACAGGTTTTCAACTTGCTTTTCCTAATTTTTCATATCTTTAGAGGAAAAGTGTAAACTTTTGCACTTTGCAAACAAATATTAACATCAAAATGGCAAAGTTAAGTAATAATGATAATAGAGGATTGCATTAAAAGCAACACCCAAACGAAATAATTTTATGGTTTCCACTATACTCTGGAGGGAAAAAGTATTCTATGTGTAATTTTGTTTAGAAAAACAGGACAAACCACTACCTTTAAATGGGTTTAAACAAAGTATTTTTTTAATACAAAATGCAATAAAGAGATAAGCCTTTGTCTAAAATGCTTTACTTTGTTCTATTTTGTGTTACAAAATTAGGTCCTTTGAAAATAACATAAATATATCTCATATTAAAAAGTACAATACTCTGCATCAATTTTCATTGTTTCAGCATTTTTCATGAAACTTGATGCAATTCAAGAATTACACTACAAAATTATTTTCTCAAAAATTGCAACTAAGTAAGGATAATAAAATATTAATTAAACACAAAATATCAGAATTAATATTTTAAAAGGAAATAGATTTTCTTCTTAACCATTTAATACAGTAATTTTTGAAGGAATGTTTTGGTATGTCTACATATTTGATATTTCTTGTTTATCGAACAAAAGTTGTGAAAAAATGATTAATAACACATTGTGTTTAATCGTAATTGATTAAAGCTGCTCTTTAAAAACGATGTGGTTATAATTTATTTATTGGTAATAATTGAGTCTAGTACTATCAGTTGGAGTACAATTTAAATATACAGAAGTGTAATAAAAAGCGCATTAAGTAGGAACGTTTGAAAAATATTATATGAGCTAATAAAAGCGCGCGATCAACGTAATGACATATTTTTTATGGTCTTAACATTCTTTTTCTGAACATAAAATTTCATCGAGTGTGCTTTACGAAAGATAACATCTAATAGCTGACCTAGTCGGCCGACTAGGAACGTGAGCTCATCCACCAATCTGCACGTTCGTTGCCATTCAACGTTCGCGAAAGCCTGAAAAACGAGGATCAAGAACAGAACTCCTCTAACAAGAGAAATAGAAGAACACAATTTTTATATATATTTATAATTGAATTTTGTCCCCTTTGTTCCTTCTTTTGTGTATATGAATGTCAATCAATTCGCACTGGTTCGATACACTTTTTAATCGCAGTTCAATTGTATGCTGTTTAAGATTTATGGATTTCTTGATTTCAGCTTGTGATTGCAACTAATTTCTTTTCAGATTGCAGATTGCAAAGTTTTACGTTGCGTGAGACGCGAGTAGTTATCTAAGCCGTATAATTGTTCATCTGCAGTTTTAATTTTCTGTTCTTTTTTATACGTTTTATTTTTACTCGCAATCTAATAACGAGATTATAATTTAATTTTAAACCAGATTTGATGGCGGATATTTTATCAAAGTTACTTTTGTAGTTTATATATTACATAAGAAGTGTAAACAGAACAAAATTGCATAATAAAGTTTGTGCGTGCAAAAAGATTTAAAGATTGTAATTTAATACAGTTTAAGAATTAGACTGAAATTTTACATTTGAGTTTATATGAATTTTGTATATAAGTATAATTTTACAAAAATGTAATTTTGTAATTTGTAATAACAAAAATAAACATTGAAGGGCATAAAAAGTAGAAACTAAACATTACTAATTTAGATAATTTTTTTTTCTAGTTTTTAACAACAATCACGTACATCATAAAGTCCAAATTTATGTAACGTCGGATAACTTTTATCGTATTGTAAAAAGTATACATAATATTTGCATAATGTTGATAATATAAATGAATCATATGACGTCAGTTATACCGCGGAGAGATCTTCATTAACTTGAATATAATATGAGTAATAGTTGCAATTAAAGATCTATATTGCAAATAAAGAAAATATATGTTTTGTATTTGTTTGAAGATGTGAGTATAATAGTAACATCGAATGGAATACGAAATAAGGAAATATACACGTTACTCATGATAAAGTGTTACAAGAGAGACATTCCGGATTTACATATATTTTATTAAAAAAAATTTTTAGAGTTAATTGCTGTACTCGTTATTTTACTAAATTTAACTTTAAAAAATGATTACTATAAAAAGTAATTGTTATTTGTGGAGGCAAATTTTGAAAGTGAAAATGTTCAATCAATTCAGTGATATTATCTTGTTTTAGTCAGCCAGGATTACTCGCTATGCCTGTATCATTTAAATATTTAAGTATTTTAAAATATTTCGATTCAAGTTTCAAAATATTCCGATGATTCAAAATGTTATTATATCAGGTAAGTGGAAGGAATATTTCAAAGAGTGCATACTTGAATAAAAAAGAAACGTATTTCCAGAATGTTTATCGTTAGGGTTTAGAATGATTGTCTCAACTCTTTATAAATTCATCAATTTTATTAATATGGAAGATTTTATTGTTAAAAAAATCGAACCTATAATTCATGGTTTTAATCAGTTAAATTATTGATGAACAAAAGTATCGGATGAAAAGTGTAATCGTATATTTTTAAATATTCGAAAACAAAGTGTATTCAATATGAGTGACTAAATCATCGACCAATGAACAACTGTCAAATGTAAAATGCATAAATGCATTTGATTTCATAGTCACGTCAGATTATTTTTGTTTTGCTGCGAATCTGCTGATTGGATAAACATACAAGTATTCTTTTTTTACATACTAATCAATTTACATGGCGTACTCATTTCTAAATCAAATTTTATCCGGATAAAAGTCATGACTTTTTTATTGGATGACTTTCTTAAGATAATCTGAATTTGATCAAATCACAGAAGTTGTTGAAGTAAACTCATCTTCAATACCGTACTATTTGTCATTCACTCGTTTCTCGTTCAAACACTCTTCTTCTTTTCAGACACATCGATTTACTATAACTTTTTTTTATATTAAAATAAATATATCCACAAAATATAACAAGTTTTATTAAAAATAAAATCAAGATAACCTTTTTCCGAAAGTTTTAATTTGTACATTATTATTTGCACAAGAAAAGACAAGTTTAAATGATATAATAAATACTGAAAAGTTTGGTTGCAAAAATATTGAAACCTCTGGATGGAATATTTGAAGGAATATTGTATATTACAGCGAGACGATTATTCGTACGATCACCTCAAACAAAAGTGAAAGCGATGATTATTTGATGATTCGTCTATATTGGAATCATAAAACTAGCATTATTAGCTTGAAATTTTGAAGATATATATGTACTCGTCTTAAATATAATATACATATATGCAGAGCAAACAATTTCTTAGATTATATACTTAGATCGATAAATTTGATGTAAAGTAAATGTTATGTGACCGACTAAAAGTGTTTTCAGTTTATATATTCTTAGATTCATTCATGTTAAGCTCAAGAATGAACGTTAAAATATTCATAACTACTTACATGTTTTGATATGATGATTATTCTTTATTATTTCTCACTATTTATTTTTTTTTGTTTTAAAATTAAAATTGTCTTTTTTTTTAAATTATCATACAAGTTATTAATAACTATTAAAAAAGATAAAAATTTGTGATATTTTGACAATTACGATACGATAATACTTTAGTGCAATAATTTTCTTAACGCGTTTTCATTACTTTTCATGATATATTACGATGAGAAATGAAAACGCGCTGATTAAATATGACCTCATTTTATAGTAAAATATTATTGCATTCAACTTTAAAGTAAGCATCAATAATTAATGAATATAAAATGATTGAATATAGTATAAGAAATGATATCAATTTATCTTGAAGAAATATATGTATATATTTAATAGTGTTTGTAAGTTTCAGATTCATATAACTTGTCAATTGAGTAGAGCATCGCTTTAATAGTATTTTGATTAAGTTTGCCTTTGCATATAATCATACAATAAACTTTCATGAACTAGAAATACGTTACTATGTTCTTTATTTAAGTTATTTCATACAAAGAAAAATTTACTATCTAATATTAATGCAGGTATATGTGTAATGTGCATGCGACGCATAAGATAAAATATAATTCTTTATATAGACAAAACAAAATTCTCTTTATTTTTACACATTTCTATTAATGAAAATGATAAAAATGAAATTAAAACATTATTTCAAAAAATGTCGTCTTTTTTTAAAACAAATTCATTAAATAGCATATTTCACAACTAAGGAGAAAAGTTGTCGATTTTAGACGAGTGTGAGTCCAATCGGCTTTTTCTCCCTTGTTGCTGACGATATTTTTAAATAAATCTATCAGAATAGTATATTTCTTAACTAGGGGGAAAAGTTGCCGATTCTAGACGAGTCTGAAGTTTGATGCACGAGCCGAAGGCGAGTGCAGAAATCTCACACGAGTCGAATTGGCAATTTCTCCCTAGTTGAGGACGAAATTTTTTTCTCACTAGTGTATCGAAAAGGTCTTTTCGTTACTCGGGGAGGGAAAATGCCATTTTCCTCCCTAGGGAGATTTAGGAAAATGGTTTTTTCCCTCCCTCGTAACGAAAAATATAGTACGCAACATGGGAGATGATCGGAAATTCGTTTCCCTTGTTGCGTAATGTACTATTTCTTCTTCGAAAAATGGGATAAAAGTGGCACTTTCCCTCAAGAGGGATGGAAAGTAACTATAGTGATGGAAAGTAACTATAGTGATGGAAAGTAACTAGAGTGATGGAAAGTAACTAGTTAAAAAAATTTGTTTCACTTATTTAAGTTATGCAAACTTTCCCTCCCGAGGGAGAGAAAGTGCCATTTTCGTCCCACTTTTGAGGGAAGAAAAGACGTGTTTTCGATACACGTGTGAGAATAGTATTTTTTGTATCAAGGGAGACAAAAACAGAAATTCGCTACCTCGTGCGAAGTTTACAATCCGAGCCGAAGGCGAGGTTTGTAATCGCACGAGGAAGGGATTTCTGTTTGTCTCCCATGGTGCAAACGATATTTTTCGTTACGAGGGAATGAAAAAACGCACTTTTCAAAAATCTCCTAGGAGTGAAAAGTGCGTTTTTCGTGGCTGAGTAACGAAAAATATAGTACGCAACATGGGAGATGATCGGAAATTCGTTTTCCCGAGCGGAGTTTACAAGCCGAGCCGAAGGCGAGGTTTGTAACCTCGCGTTTAACGTTTCCCTCGCGGTTACAAAACGAATTCCCGATCTCATCTCCCTTGTTGCGTAATATACTATTTTTTTTCCTACTTTTCTTTTCTAGGGAAAAAGTAAAGTTTTATTATGTTCTTTAAGAGATGAACACACTTTCCCTCCCGAGGGAGAGAAAGTGCCACTTTCGTTTGAGGGAAGAAAAGATGTGTTTTCGATGCACGTATGAGAAAAAGAAAATTTTAAAAGATAATATTATTTTGTGCCAAAAAGTTGTCACGGAATAAGTTTATGATAAAAATAATACTTTCAAAGATGCGTATAAAACATACCTTTTGAAATAATCTGCTTCACTTCTGGAGTGGATTGAGGTATTATTAAATTCAACGTTCGTTTTAAACGAGGATGAATTCAAGCTTATACAGTTTATTCAACCGAAGTGTATTCATCCATTATTGTATATATAAATATCAATAAAATTGAAGTAATTATTTTTAAATATATTACATCAAGAGAAAATGCTTTTTTGTCACATACACATAAGCGATTTTTTCGTAGATAATAAACAGGTAATTTTAAAAATATAAAATGTATTTTTAATCTATCAGATTTGTCATTGTAAAATCAGTCGATAATTTTTATTCATTTCTTTTGAAATAATTTCTGCAGAATTCAGTTATATATTAAAGTAAAAAATTTCCTTTGTAATAAAAATTACATATCACTGGAAAATTGCCGCTAAAATATGAATTGTCATAGATGATTGCTTTTTACTTAATACGATTTTTTTTCTTTTCTTAGACTTTTTCGTCATAGAAAAAATTTTGATTTCGTTAATCGATTATTTTAATATTTTGATTAAATTGTGTGCGCGAATATTTATCTTTTATTTAAATTAAAGTATTTTCAATGTTTAATCATAATTTTTGTACTTTTATAGATACTTTATACAAATATGATCATATATATATAAAGATAATATAAGTCGACGTGGAAAAAATCATTTGATGAGTTTACCTCCGTATAACGGTATTAAAAATAAAAATAATAATCACTGGTACCTTATCGTATCGTCAACTCCAAGAGCTAAAGAGAACAAATTATCCGCTCAATAAACGTCTCTTACAAATTTATCGACAGTAAAAATTTTTTTAATGTATATATAAATATATATATTAAATTTATAATATTCTTTTTCCATCATAATTGATAAATTTACGATTTTATATCTGCATAACTTTATAGAACGTAATACACTTTTTGTTCCTTTTTTATCAATGATTTATGAGTATTGAAAAAAATAGATTTATATTTTAATTAATATCGTTCGTGTTTTATTCCAAAAGCATACCTTTTTTATTGCAAGAATAGTTATACACTTTTATTTTTAGATATCAAATTGTATTTTGTGATTTGTCTACATTGCTTGTATAAAGTAAATTTATTGATATATGTTTGATTGATATATAAGTTTGAAAGTAAGTTTTTAAGAGATTTAAATGAAGTGTTTGAAATTAAGTTTTAAGTATTTAAAGAATACTTGAAACTTAATTTGAGTTTTGAGATGCTTAGCCTTGAAATTCTAGTTCATTATACTAAATTTGTTTAATTATGTAATATTTTATAGAGTCAACGCGTAATTAAATTTTCTCAATTACATACAAATTATCATAAAATTAACCGTTACTGAATGAAGTTATATAATATAAATTATGAAAAGGTTAAACTTCCTAAACATATTTGCGGTTTGTTAATTCTTTGGGATTATCATAATTATCCAAAGCTTACGCTTCTGTTGAAAATTGAATATTAATATTTACAATTCATACATCTTGATGTAACAATCATTGAATGCTAAATATCTGCAACAAAATTTACTCGTTAAAAATGAATTCTATTTATGTTAAATCATCTTCTCATTTTATTAAAGGAATACTGTGAATATTTTTCTGTGTCATTTATGATAAAAATTTGATGGATTTCTGTTAAAATGTATGAAACAGAAAAGTATTTCGTTTTAAGAAAATATTTGTATTGTAAATAATAAAATGCCAAAATTTAATATATATAACATCAGTCTTAATTTAAAATCGCAGACAGTAAATTTGTTAAACATGAATAGACGAAACTCAACGAAGTTAATTTATTCATTAAACATGTTAATAAATCAACAGCTGAGCAGGTTCACAAAAATATTCTACTTTTGTTAGAATAATGCATATGTGTGTGTGATATGTGTGATGCAATTTTTTCATGTACTGTAAAACAATAAGTGAAGATTTCCTAATAATGTTGATATTATAAACATTAAAAAATAAAATTCTTATACATTTAAGAATTTCGATTGCATATAATGTTTCGAATGAGTTTCTAAATAAAGTAATGAAATTGCAGTTAAACATTGTAGTACAAAAACTGAAAACACAATGCCGTTATTTCATAGGATATCATAATCTTTATGTGGTTATGCTTGGAAAATACTAAGTTAGGTTTGACATTTTTTATGAGAAGGCATCGCTATCTTACATTAAGACACGTTTTATGACTTTTATAAGCTATCCAAAGGTGACTTAAAAACGCTACAAATGGCGTCTTCGCTTAAGACTAATTCAATGAGAATTTTGTCGAAGTAAAGTTTTTAATTAAGATGTAAAAAAGTAATGAAAAGCAATTTTTTTATTTCAAATAAAAACAATGAAAAGTTAATTTATAGGATTAACTTAATTGATAAAATGAGACCAATGTTAACTGTTTAGAGTGTAATTTACTATCTCATGTTACGAAATTGTTGCTATAGTTTTAATATATTCTATACATGAGAAAAATTGTTAAAATCATTGTAATATTCAATTTTTTTGTAGCAAAGATTATTCATAAAAAAACTTAAAAAATATCTAATTAAGTAAATTTGTCATAATTTATAAAAATATAAATTTTTGGGACAAAGAAAATATTAGTGCGTGAAATTTGTACAGAACTGAATTGTAAAGTAAACATATCTATTATAATATTAACTAACAAACTAAAATGGAAAAAAGTATTTTTTAAGTTTTTCTTAAAATCTGTTTACATTATTTCTGAATGTTTTAATAATAATCTGCACTGTAATTCTTTCTTGCGAAATTGCTAAAGAATGAAGAAGGAGCGTATCGACATTTTGACCCAATTAACAATGAATTATCTACATGTCATTTAAAAATAATTCCATCGTTTGTTTCGTCGTGATTTCCAAGTGAGCAAATCCCGAATCTTGCCTAAGAAAGGGACAAAAGAACAAAACGAAGAAGAAGAAGGAAAAAACAATATAGCAATCACGATATCCCTCGGCGTGTTACAAATGAATTTCTTGTTTCAGTTAAGTGAACTTAAGTTTGCACGAGCGATATAGTTGTGTGTCAGAATCTATGTTTTCACTTGGGGGGAGAGTAGAGAATTGGTGGGGCCTAAAAGGCACAAGTAACCCGAGCGGTGTGTCCAGCCCTGGTGGTTTGGCGGGTAAGCGGCGGTATACGTTAAAGTGCGCCAAAAGCGGCAAAGGTGGGCAGAAGAAGGGTTGGTGGTGCGCAGCCGAAGTTGATGGGAGTTGCGCTGCGCTGGGGCTTTGGACGTATATATGATTTCGCAGCAGCAGCAGCAGCAGCGTTACATACACGAGTATGCCTGGGGCGGCCAAAGACGTGGCAAGCGAAGGCGCTTACACAGGCGCAGACTGGTTTGGCGCTCTTGCGCGTTGGCGAACGTTGGACGCGGGGCGTTAAGAGGGTTGTGGAGGTTGGAGGAGTACGTTGGCGGGGTCGTGCTGGGACGACACACCACGGGCCGACGGTGAACGAGGCAAAAAGAAAGGAACGAGGCAAACGGACCGGAGGATCGGGAACACAGGAACGGGGTTGTTCCGCGCTAGTGCAGTGTGCAGCGAGCGGGCATCGCGGCGGGGGTGCCCTTCTGCTGCTGGCATTCGTATAAGCAACAACAACATCCAAAAGAACCAACTGAAGAAGAACCAAGCATCCAACCGGAACCAACCCAAAATCCACACCAAAGTCCCCGTCTCCCCTTTCCCAAAACGCAGAAGAAGCAAGGAAAGAGGAAGGAAGAGCAGATCCAGCCTTTAAAAAAGTAGACGGGAAGGAAAGAAGAAAAAGAAGAAGTAGAAGAAGAAGAAGAAGAAGAAGAAGTAAAAGGGGGTGTATGTGTGTGCGCAGCACCAGGGTGCATGTTATTAACCGTGGCGTAGGGTTGTTGAAGAGCAGCTGTTGTGGTGAATACGTGTTAAGCAAGTGGACGTTAATAGCAGACGGCACGGTGGTGGCTCGTCTGAGTGCAAGCACGAGTCGAAAGGGTGGCACGGGTGGGCAGAGGCGTGGGCGACGAAGACGGCACACAATACAATACAAAAGCTTGAAGCGCCACTGCAAGGACGCGACGGAGTACGTGGGCGGTTATACAAAGACACGAATTAAAGCAACTTCAACGTGGAAGCAGCAATACAAACAGGATGTCAGGGTGTCGAAAGCGTCGTACGACAATATGACCCGACTGCTTCCCTAAGGGTTGGCGCGTTACAAGAGCATGAACATGGCCAAACACCGTGACAAGTCGCGGCGGCGGCTGCCTGGGCTGGCGGTGTCGTTGTTACTGACGATCCTCACGCTGGCGCCCCATACGACTTTTGTCCAGGGTCACCGTCCGGCTCCCAATAATAATAACAACAATAATAATAACAATAACAATAATAATAATAACAATAATAACAAACAAAATCGAACGCTTACGAATCAACGATTTGACGGCGCCATAGATTACAACGGCAGTCTGGGTATCGCCGGCACTACCTTTGTATTCAATGATTCCGATGGTTATAACAGTACGCTACATCATCATCATCATAGTAAGGCCGGCGGTAACATTACCGAAGAGAAGGCGCCGCTGTTTCCAAAAGATC
The DNA here is from genome assembly GCA_022817425.1 of Gryon sp. ZL-2020. Lineage (NCBI taxonomy): Eukaryota > Metazoa > Arthropoda > Insecta > Hymenoptera > Scelionidae > Gryon > Gryon sp. ZL-2020. The sequence goes on along the minus strand of JABFPJ010000104.1, from coordinate 53,525 downwards.
TCTTCTCCCTTGAACAGCGACGTCATGGCGCTGTAATTCTTCATATCCTCGGCGTTGTTTATATGTTTGTCGCGTTGGCAATTGTTTGCGATGAATTTTTTGTGCCGTCATTGGACGTGATCATCGAAAAGCTTGAGATCGCCGACGATGTCGCGGGCGCGACATTTATGGCCGCCGGCGGTTCCGCCCCCGAGCTTTTTACATCCATTATCGGCGTATTTGTATCGTTCGATGACGTTGGCATTGGCACCATCGTCGGTTCTGCCGTCTTCAATATCCTCTTTGTCATTGGCATGTGTGCCATCTTCTCCAAAACCGTACTCTCGCTCACCTGGTGGCCACTCTTTCGCGACTGCACCTTTTACAGTGCCAGTTTGTTGACGCTTATTTATTTCTTTCGCGACAATTACATCTATTGGTACGAAGCACTTGTGCTGTTTATGTTTTATCTTGCTTATGTGAGCTTCATGAAGTGGAATCAACCCGTTGAAAAGTTTGTTAAGAGGGTGTTATACAGAAACAAGGTGACACGTGTTAGGTCCACCGATCAGCTAATGCCGACGGTAAGAATTTTGCCGATTTTCCTTCCCCTTCCACCGTTTTTTCTTTTTTTTTTTACTTTTTGTTTTATTTTTTACTTTTCAATCTTGTATTTCTTTTTTTTTTTTACTTACTTTGTTACTGTACACATTGATAAACACTAAAACGCACAGAATGAAATTTAGGTTTTGGACAAGAAGCTTCGACGAAATTTGAGTCTTCAGAACAATGCATTGGTTGTTTTTTGTCGAACTTTAAACTACTTAATTTTTGTTACGTAATTCGCAATCGACTCGACATTTTGATTGCGCGAAAATGTGCTTCACTCATACAAACATTGATTTCTTACACCAAGTGTGGGTACATTACACATCAATGCATTCTCTTTGCAGAGATTATGCTGAGAGATGCTGAGTACTACTTGATAATCTATTATAGATCACTGTGGGATTGATGTTATTGTTTATCGTTTGTCTTGTTACCTTGAAAAATAGGTCTGAAGTCAAAATTATCACACTGTTCATATAATCATGCGAATTTTGTTATATCAATTTTGAAGTTTTAGAAGAAATAATATATATTTTAAGGTGAAACATAAATGTAACACAATTTTTGAAAATATAATAATGTATTTTTCGAAATCGTAACATTGATAATACTTAGCAAATTTTGAAACTATATTGTCGAAATTGAAAATTGAATCTCTACTTTAAGAAAGTTTTTTTTCGATGTTGATTTCTTGTTTGCACGTGACAAAATAAAAAAAGAAGAAAAACAGTTAACTTTTAAATGCATGTACAAAGTTGATTTGAATAGAAATTTTTATTATTTATTTCTTTTCAAGGGAGTTATTCTACATTAAATAAACATTTGTTTTTTTTTTATTTTTACAGTTTTTAACAGTTATAACATTTTAAGCAGCTTAAACATTTTTTATATGTTTTTTAAAACTGTTTATGATTTAAGAAACAGAAGCTTTTAAAAATGAACTTATACAAGTAGAATATTTAACCTTCAATTTTCAAAACAAAAAAATCATTACTTTTAGCTTTTTCAGACGATAATTGTATTAAGCGTTTGTGTTTTATTCAAATTCTATTATAATAGATTTATGATAAAAAGCTTTGTATATAATTTACTCAAAAAATGTTATCAAATTACATCCGATTAAGCAAATGATATAAACGCAATTTGAAATTGACTATTGAAACCGACTTTCAGTCTTGTAATACCAGTTTTGTAATAATCAATTAGGTAAAATATATGTTATATTTTAACTTATATAAGTATATATATTTATCCGCAATTTAATTTCTTTTTTCTCAGAAATATAAATTAACTTCAAAACTTTATTCATTGCAAGTTTTAATAAGAGAATACAAGAAAATGGGAAATGTTTCTGAAGAATTGACACCGCTTCTTGAAATTGATTTGGTGTAATTCGGACTTCGGAAATTACTGCCTGATTAGAAACTGTAGATTGTCATATGGTTTCGCAATTTATGTCGACATCGCGTCTTCAAGTTCATATTCAAGTTCATCATAAAATTGTTTATTATAAAATTGTTATTTTTGCACTGTTTAATTTAAGTAAAAAAGCTGTTGTCATATTAGAAAACCAATTCGTGAAATGGATATAATTTTTATATTTAAATAGCCGTTATTTGAAATTTGTCCGCATTTTATTCTAGCATTAAACAATAAATGTGATACAATACGACGTTTGTGCTTATAAATATAGGCGCTTATAAATAGAGTGTTCTTGAAATGTCAAAATAAAAAGACTATTGCTGACTGAAATCTGTTTTAAGGACGTGACGGTAGTAAAAGTTGGCGGTCTTTCTCGTATCAAGAATGTAATAAACGCATTTAAACTCGTTGCCTGACAATGGATCGTTGCAAAATTAAACTGCAGATTGTATTTTTGATGAAGACCTCCTGTCTGCATTATCAATTAAATCTTCATTCGTACGTAGCGTTAAATGAAATAGCGCAAAAATTAGAACAACTCTAGAAGAAAATAACAAGCAATGCAATTAGAAATACTTGTTTTAAAATAATTAAAAAAATAGTGGCTACTTATTTGGCAAACTTGAATTAATATATATTGCAGTTTATCATTAATTATATCTCTGCGAAGATACTCTCTTCTTTTTTCTAGTTATATCATTAAAATAAAATCTTAATCAATTTCAAGTTCTTTTTTTGTTATGAAATTTTGAGTTGTAAAAACTTTACACTTGACATTTCATTTAATAACATTTTTAACTTTGATAATTAATACTAATTGATGATGTCGCCGTTATATTTTTGTATTAGATATTTCTTTTAATAATGACACTTATTTTTCATATAAAGTGTCACTTTAATGTGACGCTTGGTTTAAAATAAACGATATTGTCTCAGTCTTTTGACCCGACAGCAATGTAGACACATGTGGTGTAGATAGCTATTCGCTAACACAATTTATATACATGATTTTCACTAAAGCATTGTGAAAATAAATTACAAAATAAAATATATACAGTGTTTAAATGTACATCTTTTTCAAATAATTATAGTAATAAATGGTAGTTTAAACGGAATGTAGTGTAAAATTTAAAGGAAAAGCAATTTATCCCCTTTTTCAATTGATAAGCTGGTAAATTTCACTTTGTAAATCCGCCAGTTTATATTTTCCACCAGAATAGTTGTTTTATTCACTTGTAGACTAAGAATAACTTCAATCGATGAATTGACACAAAAAACTCTTTTTCACATAGTTATTGTAACATAAATTTTAATTATAAATCTTTTTTCGCAATGTGAAGTGAATACAACATTTTGTAATCGAAATAAATTTTCTATTTACTTTACCAAATGGTATGGCTTTTCAATTCGTGAGAAAATAATATGACGGAGTTTAGATTAATCATTAAGAAGACTGTCTAGGAAATGTCTGACACTACAGCTGACATATGTATGGCATACTTTTCCAACATAGTGTAGTAACAGTCCGGTGAACTTAATTCCTTACCGAGATTTGAAGCAACTTTTCTGGATTTAATATTTGAACTTCTTATCGTCCAAAACATAGGTTTAATACAAAAATCTTTTTGTTCTAAGATAAATCCATTTCAGTGTAACTCATCTTGAAAAATAAAAAAGGTACTTTCAAAGACATTATTTTGTTATAATACAACGCATATATTAATATTCCAGTTCATAATAAACTATTAATTGAACGAGATTGTAATGTGGAAACACTAACAGTGATCATTAAGGGATAGATTTAATAGTCTACTCTTATCTTATTGACCTTAATTGTGAGTGTTGTTGGAATTGTGATGAGCAAATCTTCGACTTGAAATTGACATTAAGTAATACCAACTATTTTCAAATTTTGTTAATTACTTCATTTATTTAACAATCGTAAAGTATAAAAATATTTAATTTGTATGAAAACATGAGGATTAAATTCAGGTTGACAGATAATTAGGTTACGCTTAAATGCCCATAAGTTTTCCCTTGATAAGTGAGGTGTTATTCTGGTAGCCAGTTTACCCTCGCACGTTTTACTTTAGATATCAGCATTGCAAATTGCTATACTGATTTATGTAATTATTATATTAGTGACACATATAATTATTACATTTTACATATTTAATTAAATTATTTTAATCAATTTATTATGTTTAATTATTATAATTATTTTTATATATTTACGTAAAATGATTATGTATTGACATAAAATTAAAATAAATATATTTTAAATCATTAAATGATGTTGAATTTAGATTAAGTAATTAATAAGATATAGTTTCTATTCTTATATTAATAAGAATAAGCTTATATATTTTATGTTACTTTAAAAATTAATATTTCTTTAAGTATATATGTCTAAATTTCCCTCATTTTGATTTGACTTTGGTTAGAGATTACTTGTACGTTTTTTGTCGTCTTCCAAAGGTTTGCTAGAAATTAAAAGTCAAACTGAAAAGTGGATTATGTTCCTTCCTTTCTGCATAGTTACTTATATATTAGCTCTCGAAATCACGTGGTAATATGGTCGACCGCATGACAGTTTAATTGTATAACGCAAAACCGCTAAATAACATGATATTTCTCACAGTGTATATTGTATAATTTTTGTTGGCAAATGTCTAATTAATTATAATTGGCAATTATCTGCAAAAGAATCAAATAAATATTCAGCTATTACATTTATGTATGATTACAAACATAATAAAATTTGTTATTTTTATATGTTGTTGTAAATAAAGCAATCGAATTTTTACAGTATTTTAAAAACGATTTTAGAATTTAAAATAAAACTTAATTAAATTTAAATGTAGAAAACAATTTTAAAGAAAAAAGCTTTTAAACTGGAATAATTAAAAGCTTTATCCCAAAAATAAATAATTTCCCATGTATAATACTATAACAATTAACTTCGGCTAACTTCAGGAGATGCAAATTGCGCGCGCATATGCGTTTTTATAATAACTAACTTCATGTTAAAAAATATTATACAAAAACTTAATATAATAATATATTTAACATTATTGTCATTTAAGATTTAATGATAATATCATAAGAATATCTTTCGTTTATAGAACGTAAAAATTTTATAATTCCGAATGAAATTATGAAAAGTTTCCTCTATGAACAGTCAAACTGAGATGCGAATAAATTTACGATGTTATGCTGAACGTCAGTCTACTTCCTCATTAAGAATTAGCACGTCGTCTCGTAGTCAAACTTACTATTTGCAAATATAACATTAAGCTTAGTTAGAAGAACGTAATATTTTGACAGCTTTTAATATGTTTTTCGATGTTGGCTAATTCGTTTTAATTAATTAATTATTTGAATGATGCTTGCAGTTACAGTCCCTCTAAAAAGGTAACTGAAATTAACCAAAATTAATTTACAAGTTAATATTATAATTATAACTTATTTTTATATAATTTAGGAATATATGAAGAATAACATAAAAACCTAAATAATAATAATAGCAATAATAATAACAATAAAATTTGCTTACTTTAAAAAATACGAACAAACAGACATACACTTGCTGTATTGCCGTCACATTTTTGATTCGTAGCATCGTAACCATGTTGATTCAGAGCATAACAACATTTCCTTTGACTACTGATGTTGAATAAAACGCATAAGTTAATGTTACTTCAGCACGAATTGCCAACGTCGTTAACAAAGTTAATGTAAGTCGGTTTTTAAATTAATTCAGAAGATACTTCTGCCGAAAGAACATTGTATTATTTCCACTGCATAGATCGTCAATAGGAAAATTGTCTGCGAGCATTGCAAAATATTATAATATCAAATATCTCTCGGAAATACTTATAACCGGGAATACTTTTAATAATGTTTAATAATATTTGAAATACCATAATCATAAACACAACATTAAAATTCTATTACAAAGAAACTTTTGTTATTACCAAAGTTTGCTTCATAATAGTTAGTAATTTTTGTGTTTTTATTCACTGAATTTCAATATGCTTTATACGTAAAATGTATATTTATAAGTTCAAATAAAGCTTTTTTCTTTTTTTGAGAAACAAATTTGAATTATGTTGAGTTTTGATTTCAAGAAGATTCTCAATTAGCAAAATTATTTCTAAAAAGATTAATTTAATACACGCAGAATTATTTGAATAAAATTGCTAATGTGAAAGTAATAAAAGGACAAAAATCAAATATGGTGAAAAAAAAAAAAACTTTTCCTTACTAAAATGTGTTTAATAATTCTGTTTCATTCAACTTCACTTGAGATGTTATTACAGCTGTTAGCTTATAAAGTTCACCATAAGTTGGCTTGCATTTTGGTGACAATCAATAGATTCGAAAGGACGATACTGTGTCATTAATGTTATCCTTATGGAGTATGTCTATTGATTGATTATATTAACAATTCAAAAATGCAAACTGTATTTTAGTCTGATCCGTTTTACAAATTCTGACCTAAATGTATACAAAATAGAGGATTTTTAATTTGAGTGGATGTGAATGAAAAAGACGAAAAAAATGTTTTCTAGGTATATCAATTATTTCTCGATATATATTTTTTGGCTTTGAATTGCTTTTATCATATAATTTTTTTGATTTGAAATAAATCGAAGAAAACATTAGCATAACTTATATTATTGATTTTATTTTCTTGAAAAAAGTACAGAATTAAAATTAAAAAAAATCATTCTTCAATTCCAAGAGAAAAATGGAAGATCGGAGTCAATAAAAAAGATGATCAAACGACTCAGTAGTGATGCATAATTTATTAAGCTGTCAATAATTTTTGTCTAAATAGTTTTGCTAGATGAAGTAATTTTAAATACAATTCTAATCAGTTCTTAAATAATGGTAATAAATTCTAACTTTATCAAACCTGCAATTTTAATACAATTATCCATTTAAGTCAATATTTTAATTAACATATTTATGACATTAAATCAAACGCTAATTAAGAAATTTCTTAATTAGCGTTATAATTCTATAGTATGTAATAATTAGTTATTTTTTCCACATACATCGTGTAGATAAACAATTAAATGTGAAATGTATTTATAAATTATGCCAGCGAAGTTAGTTTCACTGTTATATACAATTGATTAATGTTTATTTTTCTGAAAAGAGGAGAAAAATAATAAATGTCATGTGATCATAGTAAGAATAAAAAATTGACATTTAGGTATCGAAGTAAAAGTTATAAGCTTTACATTAATGTGTTGTTTGTAAAAATGTATTTTATTTAGCATGTGTTTATAAAAGCTATCTAAAGATTGATGCCCGTAGTCACGGCATTGCAGAGTAACTCTCCCCTATCTTAGAATCGATTCGTCGGAGGCCCTTGCTCGTTTAACCTCTTCTGGTGATAGTACCAAACGGGTCACGTTGAAACGCTCCACTTTTGCTTGCGAAACAAGAGCTCGATGTCATAAAATTCGATCGGACGCAAGGTCCTGTAAATGCATGTGTAACATCATTTTGTTTCAATTTATTATGAATTTATATTCAATATAATATAAGAAACATAATATGTAAAAGCATATATTAGTTTTGAATTGAAGCCACATGCAAATTTGAGTAAAAATACGTTCCTCGTACAGTTCAATCAAACGCAGACATTTTCTCTCGATATTACCTTAATTTAAGGAAAAGCAATTCAAAAAATTCATTCAGTTATGGTTAAGAGCTTTTTTTTATATTTTACGCCATGTAAACAATAATACGAATAGTTTGAAAGCTTGACCAACTGCTTGTCGGTTAAGATGGTTACACACGATCCCTTAAGTGCTTATCTTTAAAAGCACATTTTCCCGTCGCGTTAAACTTTATCTTGTGTCAGTTTACATTGAAGTATCTCAAATTTTCAGTTCTCAAACATCGTTTCATTAAGAGCTGCTTTGTAGATTTTTTTCTTTCGTATAATAAATTGCTCGATGTTGAAACTGGATTATTCTTACGTCGTAGAAGTTGAAATTGGTCGTAATTAAATCGGAAAATGGTGTTAAACATTGCAGAATGAATTTAAACCGAGAAAATAACTGAAGAAATAAGAAGCAAAAAAATTGTTCATTTATGAAATGAAAGTTTTTTTTAGGAGTACAACTATATGGTAGAAGTTTAATCCCGAAGTTTTAGGCCAATAATATGGTTTCTGATTGGCCTGGCAATATTACAATTTGTTTAACGAACTTTGAAACACTGAGAGAAGTAAACTGTAAACGACAAATGACTAATTCAAAGATGTTGATTATTATTGTAACAATATGCATCGTACAATTCACAATTGCAATAGCAACTTTGATCAACTGCTTCTTCAGTGAATTCAAGTTGATGGAAAGTAGATTAAGAATTGATACATTTTTCATTGATACCAATATTGAATAGTAATTAATGTCATTAAATTTTTAATTAATTGAATAGTTTAATTAAAGTACAATTTCATTTTATGTTTTCATTTAGAATTTCAATATAAGAAGTCTCAATAAACGGTGACTTCTTGAAAATTTAAAACTTTGTGATTTCCCATCTGAGATTACGAAATCTTTTGCACTTTGTATAAAATGATTAAATTGTCTAAGTTATTTCAATTTCTAAGTTAATTCAATTATTTCAATGATTTGTTACTACGTGTAAAGTAAAAGTAAAATGTTTTTAATCGATCAATATATTTTGGCAATTCAGCATTTATTTCTAAGACATTACAGAGTGGAAAATTGAGAATAAGTCCTGATAGAAAGCAATGTCGAGGTACACATTAAAGAGCGAATACTTTAGTAGAAAATTAATTATACGCTTTAGAAGATGTCAAGCCTACCTACAGGATTCCTCCATCTGCTTAATCGGATGTCAGACTTGCATTACTAACATTTCTGTACATTAAACTTATTTTACTTATTTATAATAATAGATAGCAGTTTTTAAATAAAAAATATTTCATTTGTAACAATTATTTTTGAGAGTAAAATAAATTAAACATTTAACGGACACATACAAAATTAATAAATAAATAAGTACAAATAAAAAAACATAATTAAAAAGTAGTGTAACTAATTGAAAACATTGCATAAGTAATTGACAAATTTTGAAATCTTATAAATTAAAAAGTATGAAATATATGACTTTGTTCAATTGTTGGTATACTTTTAATGAACTTAATTATACAATAAAATTATCTAATTTCAAAAAAAATATTTATCACAAGTATACAATTTCAGTCACGTTTTTGTTGCAAGTTCTTTTTATATATGAACGTTAAATTTAATAACAAACAATTTTACAATTTGAAATATGTGTTGTTATTTTTTTATAAAGAAAAATGTTCAGGAAGTTCTGCCATTAACCTGAAAAATCGGACGGTAGAAAAACGAACGATAAACGGATATCGGACGATAATGATAAGGTATGATATTGGTTTAAGAGTGTTAGGGATTGGTCTAATAACGGTTTATTCTAAGTCTTTGGGAATATACAATTCCGTGTTGAGCTGTTTATTATATTGAGAATGTTAGGGAGAAGAATTGGGGGTGCTATTTTCTAATAGTTGGGGCAGAACTGGCTTCAATGACACAAGATTCAGTAAATGGTCTCTTCAGGATTTATTATATACATTAAATAGTTTCATATATGAGGAACGTATTTGAATAAAAAAATAATGAAATCAAGTGTGAATTAGTATTTATTTTACGATTTATAAAATAAGTCATATTTTCAAAGATTAAGATTATATATTTAAAAAACTGTACTTAATGTGATAAATTGAATAAAATAAACCAAATGAAATAAAACATATAAAAATAAACGAACTATTATTTGAAACAACATGAAAAGTGAAAAGCTATAAAAATACAATAAAAAAGCATAATATTAAAGAGATTAACATTCCCTTTTACAGTACTTAATCTTCAACTTTATTTCCTTGTTATTTCACGTGATTTTACTTGATGTCATTTATCATTTTTAATTAATTCAGTGTTTGACGCTGTGTGTACGCGCGATATAAGCACTTCTTGTTTATTACACTTTCTATTTAATGAAGAAAACGGTGATTTTGTAAAGAGCACATATACATTAGTACCGGTCTATTAAAACTGGTTGATTTAGCTTGATTTTGTTTTATGTAATTGTTTGTAAGCGTTAACATCGACATGAAAAATAGAGCAGGCTAATGAGGTGGGAAATAAAACGATCGCAGATGGTTCGTGCATGAACTTATACGTGAAAGAAGCAGGGCAACTATATAATCGTGTTGCACGAACATGTTGTTATTATTGTTACGAGCAGTGCGGACCTTTAATCTATGACGATGTCAAGTGCACGGCAAAATGTAGGCTAAACATAGTAACAAAGCTATCATGAAAACTGATTTTTAACAATTTCAATATATTAATTTTTCGAATCAATAATATTATAACAAGTATCAGTTAAATATGTTGTTTCATTTTCTCTCTATTTTTTCTTTATAATCGTATCAATCTTTGAGTTCAGCAGTAAAACGAAAAATTTGCTTGAGAAAAAAAGAGGGAAAAAAGGAGAAAAAAGCAAACTGGTATGTCATTCTGAATTTCTAATCTGACTGCTGTTATGCCTCAAGGAACTTTTTTTAACGATTTTATTTTAAGAGAAAAGAATGGTTAATGGAGGATTATCAAACATTGTGTGAATATTTTATAATGAAGAAAGATAACTAAAAAGAAAATGCAAGTTAAGGTAAATTGGCGATGATTGTGAATTTGAGGCAGTAGTTATTTTGTTCTATTTAATTACGACAATTATGGTGTGAAATATAAATTGATGAGAACAATTTCAAAGTTTCGAAGGCTTTTTAGATGAAATATTAGTTTCTGTTGTTGACTATTAATAATTATGCTTTAATAATAACTATTTGTAGATTTTCGCTTATTAATTGGTAAGTTTAAATTAATTTGCAGACACCTTTAATAACACGTATACTGGCGTGCTCAAGTACAAGGATATATGGAGTTTAGTTTTGTTATGAAAGTCGATTATTAAACTTTTTATTTTATATAATAATAAATTCTGCAAATAAAAATCGAACATTAAATGTATCTTAATTTGTTTAAATTACAATTATTTTATTCATATTCATTGAACAAACAAGTGAGACATTTTCAACATTATTATGTGATATAATTAAATTATCGTGAGATTTAAAATTGCATTGGACGTTATAACTTAATTTGAATGTAAATTCATGGTAATAAAATGTACTTTTACTTTATATATAATGAAAAATGTCTTCTTAAATATAACAGAAATTCATGCAGTAGAAGTAATATTTTAGAGTATAATACTTTTTTCATCTTGCATTTATGATATTACTAATTTATTATTTTTTTTGTCAAAGAGAATGTTAAATTTGATAAATTAGTTGTAGATTAATAATTTAAGTAACAATGTTAAAATGTTTTGCAAAAGCAGCTCTTTAATATATGTTGGTTCTTTTTGATCGTGCAAGTATATGTGAAACGCGAGAATATTTTTCATGTGTTTCAAACGTTAATATAAATCGTATGTAAAAAGGTACATTACCTATAGGTACCTTTTACTTATATTCACTGAAATGATGGATTTTGGTTATTTCAATTTCAACTTTTTTTAAATTTAGAAGAAAAAATTTAACATTATTCATTAATGTTTAATAAAGTATTCGAGACATTGAGAGTCATTTCATCTAGTACTGAAAAAGTACATCTTCGTATGTATCATTTTATACAAAAGTACCTCGGAATAGGTCTTAAAAACTTAAATCAGAGCTTCTGTGAAATATTGAAGAAAGTCGTGAAACAATTTTCAAAAAATTGGTATCGATTTTGAGCTTGCGAAAAATGTAACAGTATATCATGCCTGAATGTATAATACAATCTGTAGCGAGGAAATTTATTATCAGTCGTTTTGGTCTACAATTATTAAATATCAATACTCGCATGAAATCGAAATGTTCATTTATTTAAACTATATTAATTCATAGTTTCAATAATTAATAGCTTTTTGAAAATTGCATTAAATCCAACGATATGAATTATTTGATATGTTTTTATTTCAAATATTGATAGTGTATCAATAAATAAGCTGTAGATTATCTTGTAAACCTAATCGTGACAAGAACATCCGTATTCATAATACATAAATTTCTTTTATAAATGTACGAGTTCCTTAAATAAATTAAGATGTTTGAAGGTATCTTATTGCCTAAGAAATATTGAAATTCATGTAAATACACTTAATTTACATTCTATTTCTTCCATTTCAGTTTTCTTTTTTAACTAGATTTATCAAAGTCCAAGACTTTCGTACGTTATCTTGTTGAATTAAACATTTTTGTTCATCGTCTTTGCCTACGCATTCCGTGTCTACATAAATTATCACACGACCTATACATTTTTATGTCATATTCACACGAAACCAACTGTTTCACTTAAAGAAATAATTCAATGTGACATTTGTGTATTATTTTATCTGTTGAATAATTGTTTCATACAAGTGAACAAGTAATTAAATCTCACTTAACTTTTCTCATTACAAGATAAAATAAAAAAAAAGAAAATGGAATAAATTATCGATTTTGATTGTCACTTTTTGCTGGACAATATACTAACAAGTTGTTCATGATTAATTAACTATAGGGAAAATGTATACTTCAAAAATGAAATCATTTAATTTGTCGATCAGTATATGTCTCTGAAAATATAGCCAGTATGCGGCTTAGTTATTTGAATTGGTAACTGATAATGTCACAGATCGATTCGCAGTTGAAATATTTCAATCTCTGTGGCAATAGTCTGAAACATGAGTCTTATCCAGATCTTCACACAGATTATGTGTTAAAATACCGATTGTCCACAATTTCTTGAATCATCAATTTGTTCAACTACTCGTTTCTTCTACATATATTCGATGTAAATATACGCAACATATATATACGATAAAAATGTGTATTTTCATTCGAGTATTTTTTAAATAAAATAAGAGATAACATTTTGTATTTTGAAACCCAACAAAACAAGTAGTTTCGTTTTAAGCAACTGGAATTTGTTCTTTCCCTTTTTGAATGCTCTTTTTTTCTTTCAAAATCTATTGGTTAAATTTGAATATAATTTTTATTTCACCATATAAAATGTAAGTAGTATTTGTTATAAAATGTAATTTTATAAGTATGGTTCTGTCTTAAAACAAACATGTGGCATTATATCTGCAAACTTATAACATATACAAATGCTTTTCTTTTTAACCCTTTTTATTCTCGTGTCGAGTTGCACTCAACATTGTAGCTCATAGCTATGGCTGCGACGTCGAGTCCAACTCGACACCGTTTCGCTTTGTACTATACGATACAAAAGTCAGAAGAAAAAATTGGATGGATTGCATAATAAGAATTGTACCTGCCGAATGTTTTGGATTATATGTATTTGTGCTAGTAATTGCTTAGAGAGATTCAATCTTGCCTTAATATGTTGAAAAGCTTTGTTAATTGTACCAAAGTTACACTTGAATAAAAATCCATTCCGTTTAGTTTAATTAAAGACATATTTACTCATAAATATTACGTTTATTCATTCAATTACTATAACAAAATTTTGTATAAAACATAATATGAAATACGATTATTTACTGTAATTTGGAGAAATCAATAATTGAAAAAAGGAATAATTATTCGGATAATAAATGACTTGTGCTTTTATCAAATAGACGAAGAGTAATTAGTAAAACTGGTTATTTCTTGATAAAAAAATGTAGGTGAAAAATTATTAAAGAGAAACGTGGCAAAATTGACGCAACTTTGTGGTGAAAATGGTCGTTCACTTATTCACTAATCACCCCAGTTCAATATATAATTTCATTATCTGAAATAAACCATTTGTATTCTGCGCGCAAATAATATAGTATTAATTTATCATCGTTATGGTTGTATATACGAACATTCGAATTATGTAATAACATTAATTTGTTCAATTGAAAAACATTCTTTGTATTTAAAATTTGTTAAATATTTATATTTAAATTTCGCCAATTTTTGTATAATTATTTTAATGTTAAATAATAAAAAATTGTTTATTTAAGTAAAAAAAAGAATTGAACAAATCACTAAAAAGTTATTTTAATTTCAATGTAAGTGCGACAAGTAACTTGTCGAAATAAATTTATTACTTTAAGTTCAAAGTTATCCGTATGAACAAAGATAGACTTTACTCATACAGAACATAAAGGTTGTTCAAAGAGCAACTATGCGAAAAGAGTCTTTAGATGTCATCTATGCTTCGAATCTTCTACAAACTCGATTTGATGATATAATTGAAAAGTTTAGATAATATTTGTGAAAAGATAACTTCACTTTCAATTGAGATTTAAGTATGTTTTTAATTTTACATATAACTAAATTTTACTTATATACAATTAATTTTTTCCATGTTCTTTTAAGTTGTTTAATTTATTTCGTTTCGTGATTGATAACTATGTAAAATAAGGGAAAATAGGTAGATAAAAATAAACTAGACTGATACAGTCATTCAATCATTAAATATAATATAACATAAGGCAATATACATTATGTTATATTATATTTAATGATTTCGTAATGAATCTTACATATACTAAGATTTTTGGTATTATTCCAATTGACAGTTTGAAAATGTTCATTTGTAATACCAGGGAATTGTTTACACATTGTTACTCTTCACTTTCTTAATTTTCTTTATGAAGAATGTCTAAATTCAAAACTACAATAAAACAGTTGTAATGGAAATTGTAAATTACTAAGTTTATCAAAACATTTGTAAAATTGTCTGAATTTGAATTTGAATATAATTGTGATACAAGTTTAATGAGACGACAAATTACATCTGCATAGATTCTATAGAAATCTTAAAGCAAGTTATTGATGTTAAATAACGCCGTCAAATACAGATACGTTTGTGTTTATTATCGAATTGAATTGTGTATTTTATTGAGCAAACGTCACAATATTGTTTCCACTAAGCAAAATCTTATTAAAATGTATACGTATCACAAAAAAATGTCTTAATTGAGAACATTTAGATATCATAATACTTACATTAAATTATTTTTTTCTGAATTATTATTTCAATCATAAAATTTATAGTAAAAAATTAAAATGTCGAAGTTTGCATGAAAAAACATTTATTATTGTATCATAAACACATTGAGATCCTCGTATCAAGTTCAGTTAAGTATAACTTTAAGTTCTGAACTTTAAGAAGCTGAAAAGAGATTAGCTGAGTCTCGAATTAATAAGTCTTAACTAAAGTAAGCCGACTGACTGAGTAGGAATCAAAAGCATTGTGCAGCTGTTCCCCAAACGTAGCTACACAATACAACTAATTCAATTTAAATGCGACTGTCAATCCTTAGCATGTAACTCCTATTAATCAGTTTAACTGAGTTTGGATTTCAATCGTTTTGTCAACTATTCGCCAAAAATCCAGGCTCCTTGGGATTTTGAGATTATGCGACTATGTATGTAATAATTAAATATACCATCTGATAGGATTATATATTGTATCGTATCAAATTGCCTTTAATTTATAATAAAATGATTGATCATTAGAGTACATTGAAACGTATGTATTCTTATGTATTACACGTAGAAAATATTTATTGCTTTTTATTTTTTTTGTAATTTTGAAAGAAAATTTAATCAAAATTACCTTGAAAAACAATAAAAATTAATACTCTTTTTTCTGTTAAATTGCTTTCTTACAACATTTTATATTAATTTCTATATAACTTAAAATTATGACTTTTGCATTTAATTTCTAAAAGTCATCGATTTATGGATTACAATAAAGGTGATTGAATCAGAAATTAGAAAGCAAAACGAAACTGTAACACTTCACTGACAGTTTGTCAAAGTTGAGTTTTCTCTGTCTCTCTCTTTTTTGACTTCTGCACACTGACGCCAAGCTTGTAACATCTATCGCTTCTCTCTTTCTTGCACCCTATGATGGCTCATAATCTAATTTTTGCCTTTTTAAACATTTACTGTCGAATCAATCAAACTCTATTCATTGATCGAAAATGTCTCAACTCGTTGTATGCCATAGTAGTTCTTTTGTGAATCAATTCGCAGCTCGTCTATTTTCGCTGACTTATTTTTCGCCGTTTCAATATATACAATTGATTTTGTCGAACAAAATATATACTTGATTCAATATATAACTACATTACTCAACGCATTCAATTTTGCGGCAATTCCATTTCTTTCACCGATTATTCTTATACTCTCGCATCCAGTTTTTATGGTTAGTTTTGACAAGTCAACTGGTTGATGGTAGTTGATTCATTAATTAAAGTTGCATTTGCTAATAGCTGCGTGCTAATTTCGTTTTTGAAAATTTCAGACTGCCCGGTCCCGTTGAGGACACCGCAACATGGAACATAAATGCGGAATGGGTAAGAGTTAATCTTTGGTGTTTTGGGGAGACTAATCGATACATCTCTTCAAAGTCTCTCGAATTGATTTTCTCAAATCTTATCAAATCAAACATTTTTTCGCATCTCTAAAATTATACTCAGTAAAGTCCTTTGACAAGACCTTATTAACTTTTCAACCTTGAACATCTCTTTTCATTTCATATCTATGGCTTATTTTTTTTTCATAAGCGAGGAAACGCTTAATAAATTTAGAGATATTCTGTATATAACAAATAAATTCCGTGCAGAGATTCTGATTTATGACACAACATAAATTAATACCCAATCGTTATTTATGACGTTGAATGAAATGATAATAAATTTATTTCCATTTTAATACGAATATATAATTAACTTTTATTCTAGATCATATTAATATTGTGAGAAATACATAAAGTATTTCAAAAATATATTTTTAATTTTAACACTTTCCATTTCTGTGGACTTGCTTTGTTTGAATGATTATTGTGATTAAAGTGTGTTGAATGCAATCCTTAGACAAAGACTCATTCTGAAATGTTTCAAATAATATAAACATTCAAACGCTCAGTCAAATCATTTCAAGATTACAATTATTCCCTTCTAGTTAAGTGCCTTTATTGAGTTTTCTTGAAAGGCTTTCCTAATTATCTAAGATATAAGAATAAGTAATTCGGATGTTTATGAAGAAGTAATTTTACTGAAACAATATTTCCTAATGATACTTACTAAATAATATTAAAATAACGAATTTATATATAATTTGTTTATATTAAAAAATTAAATATTTTATCAAAGTTAAAATCAAATCGGACAATAATCTAAAGCAAAAAAATGTTTATTCACCATTAGTGGCGTAGTTCCGGTTTAATCGGTTAGTGCTATTGATTAATCTATGATTTAGTAGAGTACGCCATATTACAGCTTAGGTCATTAGGCGGGGCAATATTACTGAAACTTTAATGCAATCATATTTCAAGTTCAATTCAAGATTATTAAATTACGACAGTATCAAATAAAATATTTTATCTACATAATTATAACTTAATGTTGATTATTCAAGTTTCTGAGTGTAAGAACTTTGCATATTGTGATAAATAATACGAAACAATTGATCTCGCAATTTACATTCTAATTGACATTCTGTTTAATGATGATATAAAAATGAAGATATCTTTAACTTTCATCGACATTGTGCATGCCTGCACTTATATGTAGATATTTTATATTCTTTTATTAAAAATTCTCTATACTTCCTCTGAATATACGTAGAATAAAAAACATCATTTTCAACTCTTACGATGTGGTAACTGTATTTTGTGTCTATACTTTATGATATTTTTAATTATCTACTATTGGATAATCATTCCAACTTCTTAAGTAGTATTTTCAAACTTTCGAAATATCTTCTTTATAAACTATATATTATGCGTTTTACTGCACAGTAAATAATTTTGATATTAAGTCCAGTTTTCAAGGAAACTGGTGCACTAAATAATGCAAAGTTTACTTCTAACCTTAAGAGGACAATGTCTCGTCATGCTTTTGCGATAAAAATGTTACATGCTGACATTTTTATATTTTAATTGTAGGCTTTACAATTTTTTTAACTTTATCAAAAATATACTAGACTTTTGAGTAAAAATATGTTTTGTTGATCTTTTATTTATACAAATTTCCAAACGATTTCACGATTTTGTTAACAATGTTTGTCTTTTACTAAGCTAATGTTTAAACAAATTGAGACATTTTTAACTCTGTTGTGTGTTTAATAGGACATGATTTAATCGGATATTACTTAAGATTGATTAGATTACTCTAGATTCAATAAGAATCGATTATTTTACTATTAGATCAAACTTGATTTAATCTGATAGTATATATATTCCGGCACAGCAGATTTATTTAATGTAATAAAATCTTCCTAAATCGTCTCACGCTTTTTGTTATTCTAATCATTACAAATTACAAGTCTCGTTAAAATTTATAAATCGTATTTTGTAATGAGATGAATTTATTTATACTGTATACTCTCATTTTTCCATGTAATAGCATTAATTTATGTTGTTAGGTTATTTTACATAACGTAAATCAGCCAATCAATAAAGTAATTGATGGTATTTTTCTTTGCGAAAAAAAACATTGTTTAAGTGGAAATTATTAACTTTTATCTATATTTCATCATCTTGAATAAATATTTTGTCACATTGCATATTTTGCAACACTTTCATCAATGACACATAAAACTTTTACTGATCGTCACTAAACCTGTGTAAACGTGCATAGAAATAATGTTTTTAGTTTTAGTTTATTTTTTTAGACACAACGAATATACTTGGAAACTGTTATCTGTGTGCTTCTATCCGAAGTTTAAAGCACATTTTTAAAAGTACTTGATAGACATTTTAAGTTTACTTAAATACGTATTAATAATAAGTTATATAAATTTTGCATTTTACGAGATAATGTTTAACTGTTTAACTGTAGAATTATAATTAAATCTAAATAAGGGTTTTAATTTTGGAATAAAGTTATTAAAAGAATATGTAATATTAATAAAAAAATATTTTATTTAAAAAACAAATTTTTCTCAACATTTTAATGTTTTTAATTATATAATAATTATATAATAATAATACAAAATTTTAATATAGAATGTTATTAACTTATTGAAATAATAATATCAATTTTTGAATGAAAACAAATCGAATGAAATCGATCTTAATTTAATGACATTCTTCTTATACTTTCCATTAACGTTCATTACAAGACAGTTTAACATGCATACTGACACTGTATTTGAATCACGAAACATCACCAATACAAATAAAATTATATGCCTATTGTAACGATTATGATACTGCACTTACACTCCTGACGATAAGTATTATTACAAGACAATAAGTCCTTATTTACATGGCGCAAAGTACTTGTTTTTATTACACGTTTACGGGTAAGTTAATAACTGTTGTCCACACAGTTTAAATGAAGAAAATGATACTCCGTATGTTGCAATAAAAAAAAGTACACGAAACGACAGAATAGGAAAAGTGATTCTTTACTCGTTTTTGAATAATCACTTATTTACGCTTTAATTTTATTTTATTATATTTTCTAATTTAATGTGATAAATATTGTTGTTTATTATTATTGTGTTTATAGTTTTATAATATAATTCATTTAAACTAAGTTGTTAGATATACGTATTTTAACGAATTTTAATAATCATGATATGCATATGTAAATTAGCTATTTCAAATCTGCAGATACAAAACTATGCAAGACGAAGTTGATTTCAGATTGCGTTCTCTATAAATTCACTCATCTCCTTGTCTTAATTGTGTATCGGGAAAACAATGAAGGCCATCAACACATAAAACAGAACAAAACCAAATTAGAACTTGAGTATCGCTTTTCAAATAGCAATGAAAAAAAATATACATCATTTGTTCTATTATTGGGTGGAATTTCGGCCAATAATTAGACAAACGAAACTGGTATTATATCTACCATCTGTTAATCAATTATTTTCATGTCATTTGTGTTTTTTTAATAAATCTTAACTGCATTTAGGAAAATGCATATTAATAAAATAATTTTCGCAATTAACTGTAATGTTGTACTTATATTC
This sequence comes from Gryon sp. ZL-2020, assembly GCA_022817425.1. Classification (NCBI taxonomy): domain Eukaryota; kingdom Metazoa; phylum Arthropoda; class Insecta; order Hymenoptera; family Scelionidae; genus Gryon; species Gryon sp. ZL-2020. Next base: position 33,415 of record JABFPJ010000104.1, on the reverse strand, counting down.
AAGTGCCAAAATATCATTTTTATACAAATATATAATTTAAATAAGTGTTTTCTAAAAATATACATTTTAGAAATAAGTAATTTTTATTGCAATTTTATGTTTTATGATATGCAATAAATATACAGATGATATATTATTCAATGAATATATTTTCAAATCAAAAAATGTAATTCATTTGAATATTTCTTTGCTTTTAAAAAATTTAATATTTTGTAATAGCAATCATTTCTGGTAAGTATCATAGTCATTAATAAATGTTGATTATTTTTATTGTATTTACACTCTGCAAATTAAACAATTATTCTCTATACAAATTCGAAATATTTTATTACATACAATGATACACAGGGCTTAAATAATTAAAAAAAAACTGGAAACAGAAATTTCTTCAACCATTAAATTTAAAATAATAAAAAAAGTGCTATATAAATATTATTATTAAGATAAGTTTAATAGAAACAACTTTAAATGAAAATAATTTTGAATCCAATCTTTCCTAAAGTAAGCTTTATGATAAATAAATAAATGTCATAAAGTTTCATTCAAAATAGTGAAAAATTACAGAATTGGAGTAGATCCAAATTTTAAAAAGGGAAAGACTTTTTGCCTTCAGCATTCTAGTGTTAAACTAACAATCTCTTTTCTTGTATAGAATAAATGCAATATTGGACCTACTTTAGTTTCGTAAATGCCACCGAAAAAGTCATGCATCAAGTCATCGATAATTGTTTTTTCACTTATACACTATATTGTAATAAATACAAATTTTAGTAATTCATACATTCATTATAATAATCATTCAATTTTTACATCAATGATGTAATTTGTAAGTATATTAATTAGATACAAACAAACTTTTGATGCAAGTTTTTTTCGACTTCATTTATTTATATAAAAATAATCAATATTAAAGTAATGTAAAAATATTTCTTGTTATATGTTTCATGTATACAATCATAAAACATAAAAGTTGCAATCCAACTTAAACACACATATTGAACTCAAAAATGAAGCAGAAATATTGTTTATGGTGTATTTTTTTTAGCAAAAAGCTTATCGAATGTACAATCAAAAGATGTTATTTCTGTATGTTTGTAATATTTCTGTATGTCTTAGCAATCTTAAACTGAAATTGTCAGATTTGATGATCAAATCTTTTTATAGGAATTGTCTTGAATTGGATTCTCCATTAACAAAGACACGATTACATTGTTTGAACAAAATTAATCCGAAAGCAAAATTGATCAATATAAAACAAAAGCTTTTGCACGCTCCTAATCATAAAACCGTCCATACTGAGCAAAAATCGACGTGTATATTGACGTAATAGCTTTTCTCCACACTGCATTTCGCGTATTAAATGTTCACATGCTGTTCATTATATGTTGTATATGTAATAGTAACTGGGTGTTTCTTGCTTGCAGCACCAGAGCGCCGCCCAGGCATTGGTGAGTCATTTGTCTATTTGTCTATAATCATTACCATAATTATTTTATTATTTAATGGAATGCTTAATAAATATTATTCTGCTTTGCAATGTTCTTTTGCTTGTCTCTATGCTTTTTTCTATTACTCTAAGACTTAAACTATATTTTTAGACTGCAAAATTTATAAAATTAAAGGTATATAACATTCAACTAAAAACAAAATTGTATTTCCATGTAAGTTTTGTACGTTTAATTGAAAAATTAACAAATTTGTCTTTTTGGTCTGACTATTTTTGATTTATACTACTGATTTATTAAAATTAATCCCGAAATCAATTATAATCAAATAATTAATAATTTTCGTTATTTTAACTTCATTTTACAATTAGAATTTACATTTCAACTAATCAATTTCAGCCGTATTTGTATAATCTATGCCAATTTCATTGTGAATAGTAAAAACGGGAATCTAGGCTGAACTGAATTCAGCTTCGAGCCAATGTAGACATGTTACGCCTTATCCTTAATGTACTCAGATGGCTGCTCAACTTGAGTCAATCTTGAGCATATATATATGTATACTTTGCACAAAAATATACCTTATTTGAGATTTGAATACTTTGTCTCTGTATCATAAAAATGTCGTATAAGAAACAAAAGTCGAATATTTGTGCAAGTATACTGCAAATTAAATGCTATTTGTAAGTTTTTATTAAATAAAAAATATATGCCAAAAAATGCGGAAATGAAGTTTTTACTTTTTAGAAAGATATTGAACTTTTTTTTAAGAAATTGAAAACAAAGAACTATTTTAGTAGCTTTTAAATAATAATAATGATATAATATAAGACTTAGTTATGTATATTTCGTATTAAATACATTAAGTTTTGAGTTTCGGTTTACAAGTTTACTGGAGCAGACAAGTCATAACCAAGTTGGCAAAATACATGGATTCATTATGACGTACATTGCATTGCTACTTTCGTGCACAAAAAACAGTAATACATGAAAAATTATAATTTGTTCGGTTGATTTCATTTATTTAAGTCTAAATTGACAAGCATTAATGAAATACACCCAGAGTTAATGTTAAACTTTACCCGCATGTCATACGATCATTTCATCATATATATGTTGTAATATCATAATGTACATATGAGAAAAGAAAATATCGACTTAAGCAATTTTCTTATCTTCTTAAATGTAATCCCAAAGGGCAAATTTAAAAGAAATTGTTTTCTAAAAATGAATATTTGATATTACAACTATAAAAGAAAGATTTTCTTCATTTTCTCAGGATATGATGAAAATTATCGGCACATATGAATTTTACATATTATTTTATTTTACTTTTATTCTAGAGAAAATAATCAAATTTATGATTGGTTTTTTATTACGCATATTTATTTTGTAATGATGGAAGTGATTATGTAATTATGGAATGCTTAATGAAATTAATCCACATTTACAATTTTAATAGTTTAATAATTAATGCAGTGCCTGCAAATTGCTTCTGAATCTTTATTAACAAATTTTTCGATAACATTCAAATAAAATATATTTTTGTTTCACGATTATCTAACTAATTCACGTATAAGGTATGACTATTTCAAAAAATTGGTCAATTAAATAGTTTATAACTTACATTAGCGCATGATCTAATATAAGACTTTATTATGAGTTTTAATAGATGTATATTTTATTTAATTATCACCTGATTCTGCACGAATTGGCAAATATATTCTGAGTGATATTTAATTTACAAAAATAAAAAAAATGTCATAAAAAAACTTTTTGATAAAAGTAATTTCTATTGTTAAAACGGTCATGCAATTTAAACAAATGAAAAACTAAACTATATTTTTTTATTAGTAGCGTAAACAAACTTCAAATTTATAAAATAAAAATTTTACGTATAAGTAAAAATAAAATAGAATAAAAAAGTGTTAGATACTGGCATAATTAAAAGGTTCGTGCAATTTTGACCTACTGAACCGATGTCTAAGTTACAAAACTCTTATACTTCTTGTTCATTGACTAAATATGTCGATCCCAAAAGTCAAAGTAAAGTGAGAGAAAAAAATAGAGATCATTTCATCGAATTAAATAATTTAAGTAATTAATAGTTAATAGTTAATTATATTTTTATTAATATTTTTATTTCAACATAAATATATGTCGCATATATATACCATCGGATCATTACATCCAACGATTAGACCCTAAAGCGAGTCATCACCTTTTTGGATGAAAATTCCGCATTTGTAATCTCAAATCCATTTCGAACAACGATTATGCATTTTCGTTAATTGGATTGTGTTTGTGCTACTAACCTTACTCAGGTCATATCTTAAATGTTGAATATCCGATTTATTTTCTATCATAACCATACCGTTCTGCTATTATTCTTAATCATTTGCAGAAATTTGCGAAAATTTTTTCATGACTTATTTCTTAATCCAATTGTAAAATGTTCATATATTATTTGCTCGCGAACAAATCAATACAAATATTCGAATGAAAAAGTGATTTTATTAACGAGCTTAATCAATCTGATAGTGGAAGAATTAAAGCAGAATTATTCTTGCGCTCATTTTTTGCACTTTTTTTATTTTACATTTATTAACAGTACAATGACATTCTCCTGAATTCCGCGGTAAAATTAGTGTGCATTGTCTACAAAAATTTTTTGAATGTTCTTCAACTTTTGTTACTCAATTTAGACGTAAAAACTTTTAATGTAAGTCTTAATTCTTTCACTCATAAAAAGAACTGACAGAACGAAGACCGGAATTTTTTATCCAAAAAGAAATCAGTCATTAATTAAGAATTCACATTATTCGTTCAACAAAATTAACTTTACTTTTAATATTATCGTATGTTACATTTTGTTTACATATACATTTTTTTATATTCGACTTAAATTAAGTTTGGAAAGCACTCATATAATGATAAATATTAATTATATATAATGTAATTAATTATTTGATAATTCCTTTAAAAGAATTCATATAGTAAATTTAAGATTACAGTATTATATTATTATATAATATACATGAAAAAAAAAATAATATCGAAAATTGCAAGTCATACAATTCGAAATCTCTGAATTTGGAATTTTTTATACTTAAAGAATTTTTACGTATAGAATATAAAAATAATTAAAAATCATAAAACATGTTACATTATTGTAACGTGAATGTAAAAAGAATAGAAGTAACGCTGTAAGTTAAATTGTAATTTATGTTCATTAAATTTCCGCGAGAGAAAAAAACCATCTGGAAACAGTATGGAAATTAGAAAGACAGCTATTTAGAATAAAATCTAAAAGTAAGAAATAGTTTTATTAAAGGTTGCTATGGTATTATTATAATTTTGAACTTATTATTTTTTATAAACACGTATATTATTAATAAAAATAGTTCTTGAAGTTTTGAATGATAAAAGTATTCTTTGAAACGAGAACTTAAGTGTTGAAATGGTAATTATAAAATAAATATTTAAAAAGTGGCAAATCAGATGTAAGATTCTCATATACACTGCAATCTTTAATACATTATTTCTTTGCGTGTACGTAGAACAAAATGGAGATTATATTTAATATATGTATATATTTTTTCCTTTGAGGTTGAAACGTTTGAAGTGAATGCAGCATTAAATTGCAACTGTAAAATGCAACTGTATTCAAACGAAACGTAATTTTTATTATTAAATTTGTATTTTACACAAATTTACATTCAATATAAATTGATAATAGTTTCCAATCATATTTTTGATATAATTCTATTTTTAAACAATATTTTTCTTTAACATTTTGTTTAATAACAGATTCAATAAAAGCTATAATTTCTTTATAATTATTCCTTCTTATTAATGAAAATCAGATTAAGTATGTCATGTAACTTTGGCAAAAAAAATATTTTAGCCAAATGATAAAACTAATTTTAAAAAATAAAAATAATAAAATTTTATGATAAAACTAATGTTGATATCTAATTTTTATTTCAACACTTTAGCACTAATTTCAATGGAGTTTCCAAACTCTATTTTCACACAATTCAAAAACTTGTTCTCAACAATGTCACTATTCAAATCTATCCTATGATTAATATGACACAATTCAATTATTTCTCTGATAAATATCACAATTTTTCTCTTTTATTGATGTTGAACAACTTAATGACGCAATCAACAATTCTTTTCTCTGAAGTGAACATCACAATATAACTCTGTGCGGCACGTGTACCTGCTTCCATTCAAATTAAATAAAAATTAGTAACATTAATGATAAACATTACCTTTTTTCAGCGTTACAAGAGGACACTTTCTGCTATTATTCCAGTGAATAATTACTTAATGCAAGAATTTACATTTTTAAGGGTAACATTTTTGTCTCTTTACTTTATCTGCACATAAAAAACACAATAAATTATCTCTTATATAACGTTTTGATTATAATTAACTTTTTCATTTCTAATGAGACGTTTATACGAATAAAAATATCGTATTCGCTTGAGTGAGATTCAAATAATTGATTGTTTATTAATGGGGAACATTATTTGAGACATTTATCAAAAGTGACAAAGACATAATGAAAATGTGATTTTTGATTCTTAAAGAAATCTTAAGTTACTTTCAACACCTATTTCACATTAAGTCAAATTGTGAAAGTAATAAATCATAACGATAGATCAACCGATTAAAAATGGTTTTCATCAATTTCAGAAAAAGCAATCTAAGATTTTTATAAGAATTTAATAAATAATTATTACAATTACAATTTTACAATTAGTTATTATAATCCGATTGAAACGTCTTTCTACGCTGCCACATACTTAATCCAATTTGTTTCAATTTTTTTTTTGCGATTTAGTAACATTTAATTCGATATCTTTTTTGTGCTTTAATTAACTATGATCTGATATACGATTTTATACGAATCATGTATATTTTATGAAAAAAAGACACAATGTTCTAATAAAAATTGCAAATAAGACCAGAAAAAAATTTAAATATGCCAATAAAATTCAAATTGAATAGCAAGAGAAATCATCAAATTTATCATAATATACGAATTAATCAACATTCTTGTAAATATTTACTTGTACGTGTAGCAGTTTTGCTAGTTTTTGATACAGCAAAAATATTTTCACGAGCATAGTGATTACCAAGAAACATAAAACGAATAATTTTGTTCAGCCGTCCCAGCCAGAAATTCAACGAACGTGAGAACGAAACAAGCTCTTTAGGCTTTTAACATTACACATATTTTCCCTTATATACTTTTTTCTACATTCTCGCTTAAAACTATAATTAAATAAAAGTAAGAAAAACTTTTGTTCGACTGTTGATAATCATCATAGATGAGTACGTATGAGCGTTGATTGATACAATTTCAAGAATTCGGTACATTTTAAGACATTAAATTTGCGACTTCTCCAAGGATCTCTCTTATACTAAGCTGACACCGTTTGCTCTGACACTTGACCTAGAATTGTCACGAATGAAATCTAAAGCCTGACATACAATTTTTAGATATCGAATAAGAACAAGCACAAAAAAGATAAGTCAGCAGAATTGAATGCCAAGTTAAGGACAAACTTATTGCTTTCTCAAGCTTTCGAATTATTAATTATTGTATACCTTCCAATATTACACACGTAAATTCATATTCACTAAACAAATTTTAAAGAGTTTAAAATCTTTATAAACTGAATATAGTTGTTATTTAATAATGTTACAGATAATTCAATCATTCAACTTTTTCATGTTGTATTCAATAATTCAATTTTCATTCCATTTCTTTTATTAAATTAATTTTAAATTTAATTTTCGTTTATATACACATTTTTATTTATAAATTATATATCTTAGTAGATTATATTTTCGATTACTTTTTTTGATGGTGTAAATAAAATGTTAACCGTAAATCCTCAAAGTACATCTACTTTATCTAAAAATAATAAATACCTTAACATACAATGGTAAGATATATTTTTTTTATTACATCAATATAGTATAAAGTTTGCGAAAAGAATTTAGGTAATCATTCAACAATATTATCGACTTTTTTTGAAATTGTCACTTATTTTACTTACTCGTTCGTGGAAAAATTAAATCTTTTTATTTTTAGTGGACGTAATATTTTTTTAGTAATATCAGCTATATACTCTGCAAATTTTAAAAAGTGAAAATTGCTTTAGAAAGTTAATATTAACACATCATAAGTTATTGTTCTCGTTATTTTTTTCAAAGTACAGAAAAAATAATTGAAAGTGAATTATATTTCTTAAAATACATTTTCTCTTAAGGATACTTTATTTACATTGCATAAGTAATTTAAAGTAAATTATTGTAGACACTACAAAAAAGAAGGATTGTATTATTTATCTCTTATTATTGTTAAATTTTTCAAAGTCTTTTATTAAATTTGCTATTACGTCGAAGAATATTTCACAATTTCTACTCATAGACATGTCTACCTTTATCTATGTTTCTATTTTAATAATTTTTAAATATTTTAACAAAATTTGATTATTTTCCAATAAATAAAATCGTAATTATTGTGTTAATATAACAACTATATATAAAAAATGCAAATTATAAAAAAAATGTTATTAAATTTTACATTTCCACAGAGTTTTTTTTCTATATGTCTAGGTACAATAGGATTAAATTTTCAATTTGTACGAAATTGTGAAATGAGAAATGATTAAACAGATACCCAAATTTTCCTTCTCACTTTAACAGACTTAGGACTGTCCGTATATAATTCTTTAAGTTCATTCAATATTAAATACAGCAATAACAATTGTTACTTTGTATTCAATAACTGAATAACAAAGAATTAAAACGGGTGTGATTAAAAATATTGGGTATGCAAACACCTTGCATCGTAATTTTGTTAATTTGTTTCCAAATTAACGAAAATTACTAATAATTTATTAAATTTATCACATTAACAAAAAAAGTATTGATAATATGATAATTTTAATAAATTATTAAGTCATTTAAAAATCGCGATTAATAAAAAAGCAAATAACATGAAATTGAATCCCTACTTAAGAGCAGTAAAAATTTTTCAAAATTCTCTTTACATATTTAGGATATATAACGTAATTATACTTTAAAAATATAAAGAGAATTTTTTTGATCATTTTCTGCCATTAGGATTAAATGATATTAAATAATATTTTTATGATATGATACAAATATCAGATATCAAAAAAAAATTAATTATTTATTATTATAATATTATAAAGACAATAACATTTCACCTAAAAATTATGCATAATTAATAATGTATATAGCAGTACATAATAATATGAAAATTCGTATTAATATTTTTGAGAAAATATAAAAATTATCACCAACATAATAAAGCGAAGGTTCATCATGAAAAGGAGAAGAGGGTCATAATCATAAGGGGAATCATCATCATCATATGATGCATCATTATTGTAAAAAGGAGAGGGGGGATTATAATCTTAAAAGGGATGATGATGATGATCAATTAATCATAGTCTTATATTCATAAATAAATAATGTATAAAATAATATATACAATTTTGCATAAACAAGTATTGCATAAAAGAAATAATATTAAAATATAATTAAAACTTTGAACTTGTGTACAAAAGTCCATGTCAATGTATAAATACAACGCAATGTACACTATTAATATCCCTAAATTAAAAAATGTAAAATCATTTTGCGCATAGAAATATGAGACACATTACAAAAAAGGTAATACTTAAATTTTTGCTAATTGTATTAAAGCAGGTCATTAAATGTATTAAAAGAGATGCAATAATCAAAGGGAAATGAAAAAGGGTCGGGGTCATCATAAAATTTGGGAAATTTTTTATTATGAAAGCGATAGCAGGTAGAATAAAACAAGTAACATTAAAAAATTTGTGCAAAACATCCTAAACGTAAAACCAAATCAAACTACACAGAAAAATTCTTCTCTGTGTTAGATTTAAATATTATTTATAATATAGTAGCATTAAAATTTTTCATAAAAATTAGTCGAATTTCGGAAAAAATTCGATTAATGTAATCGAATTTTCTCCGAAAAAATTAAAAACATTTTTTAACCTGTAAATAAAATTATTTTAAATGTTTAACAAATATTAAAACAGTTCACACATTTAATTTAAAAAAGGGACAATAATCAAATGACAATAAAAAAAAAGGTCAAGGACGTCATAAATTTTGGGAAATTTTTGCTTAAAAACAATTGTAAAAGCGATACGATCGGGACTAAAAATAAACGGTAGCGTTTTTGCTTAAGTAGAAAAAAGTAACATTACAAAAAACATCTTGATAAAAAACCAAATAAAACTACACGGAAAAAATTTTCCGTATACTTTAATTTGATTATTATTTATAATATGATTACATTAATATTTTTCTTAAAATGAGTAATGGTTCGAAAAAAATTCGATTAGTTTAATCGAATTTTTTCCGAAAAAAAAATGAAAAAATTATTAAAACCTGCAATGAAAATGATTTCATTTTAAGCTGTTTAAACATTATTAAAACACTTCATGAAATCAATTTCAATAGGCTGCAATAATCGTCGGGTAATAAAAAATGGTCAGGGTTGTAATAAAATTTGGGGAAATTTGATTTTGGAGAACAAATGAACACTATAACATCAATACGACAAAAAAAAATAACATTGTAAAAATGGAGATAATTTAAATTAATAATGGAGAATATTTTATAAACTGTAAAATTTTTTACGATGTTTTTAAAATATTCTCCCCAAAAATTCTGTTAAAGAAAGAATCGCTAAAATCCTTTTAAATATCTTCTAAAACCCCTACTTAAAACCTGCTTAAAATCTCCTGACAACCTCCTAAAAACCACCTCACCACCTCCTAAGAATTTCCTAAAAACTTCCTAAAAGTCACCTAAAAACGTCCCAAAAACCTCCTGCGAACTTCCTAAAAACCTTCTGAAAAATCTAAACAAGAGATTCATTGAATTTCTTATTTAAATTCCCCAATGAAAAAAATACAACAAATTTTAAACCTGAAATAGAAATTACTTTAACCTGTAAAAAAATGCATTATGCAACATTGTTTTGTATTAAGAAAAAACAGTTAAGTGTATAGAAAAGTCTCTGTACATTTAATTGTTTTTCCCCAATACAAAAGGTTAAATTGAATAATGGACAAAATGTTACGTATAAAAGAAAAACGTTCACTTACCTTTAGAACCACAGATTTGAAGCGTATCATGCTGCTTCTAAAAAGTAAAAAATGTTGTTTTAAATATGACTATGAATTTTCTAATATTTAAATTAAAAAAATGAGTTATGTAATTTACTTACCGTGGCCCTATCTGCAGAGTGCTTATACCGGCCAACAGCAAGCACTCAGCATACCATCCGTCCTTCCAATAGTTGACAGTCCAGCAGAAGTGTTAACAGGAAGCCTTAAAATAGTTTTAAAAAAATATAATTGATAGCAGTTGCAATTACAAAATTATATTAATTTGACTAAAATTATATAAATTTAATAATAAAACAAAAGTCACATTACCATAATATTCAACTTATAAAAAATATTGTCCTTTTCACATCCTCTTCACTGAAGCATACAAAAGAACGGTTCGAAAAACACTACTTTGAATTAATAACCGCGTACGCGTGTCGGGAAACCGAAAGACCTATACTGTCTACAGTCGCCGCGAAACTGGATATTTTGCAAAAAAAAATGCAATATATAACACGAATTTCTACCTGTTTTTGAATTAGGAAGGTCATAAAAAATTTAAGTTGACCATCTGTTATCTTGGGTAAAACTATTTTGAATCAAAATCAAAAAAAAATAAGAGGCACGAGGAATTTCAAATTGAACATGTGTCGTTTCTTGGGAAAATATATTTTGAAATAAAATTTTAATTTTATTTTCGGCGTTTCTCTTATTCAAACGGAGTAATTAATATAATGATTAAACATTTTACATTAATAACTTTCTTTTATGTTTCTCTCTTTTTTATTTCTATGTTTTATTATATTATGTTAATATTATATTATCATAATAATAAAATTAAATTTAAATTTTAATACAATATTTCATAATTTAAAAATTAATTAAATAATAATAATATATTAAATTTGAAAATTAATGTTTTATGGGTTAAAATTAAAAACAAAATCGTTTAAGTAAGAAAGAAACGTACAGTCATATATACGTAGAAATTTTAAACAATATTTGTAAAAATGAATATTGTTAATGAATTATGTCCTGAAATATAATAGAAATGTTTAATGTAATAATATTTTCTAGTGTATGCAAATCTAAGTGCATTGATGCATGTTTAAAGTGTAGTTTAACACTGAAGTCGGTCGATTGAATCTGGTTCGACAGCTATATTATTTCGCTTTCACCTTTTCTATTACACTTCCTCCAATAGTCAATGACCGATTTTGTACATGCGACAGTTTACCGAAAACTCATCTTTATTTCTTCAGGCAACTGAATTCCTCGATCTCTGAATTCCGGTCAATTCAATTGCTTATTTGTAACGCGATCTGCTTTGTAATATGACTGTATTGCCCATTCCATTTGTAGCCTTCATATATATTTAATATAATATTAATCAGTAATATTTTTTTATTTCTAAATTCATTGTCAAATGCTATGTTCTGCTATGTTACAATTTATATATAAATTATGACAAATTTCGAAAATTTTTCTTAATCTATCTCTTAGTCAATTTTTTAAAAATGCACTTTTGTTCCTTTTCCTGTCTAAACAATGTTTAACTATTGGTAATCTCTGAAAATTTATATTTATCTTTAAAATTTTATTTATTAACATTCCTATCTAATCATTGTTTTACATCTACAAAATTAATTAATGTTGTGGTATTATATTTAACAGTCAGACCAACCAAAAAGACATGAAATTATTTATATAATAAACCACCTAGCAATCATGTAAAATTATGTGTACCTACTTTTACACTATATGCAACCAAAAAACATATATCATATGATATTGCTTGCAACCGTAGTTTATTCGACCCTGCTTCTAGAATGCATACAATAGTGATATTTGTTTCGTGTGTTAACTATATATTGCGCCAACTTCAAGATATAAAATAACTTTAGACATAAATCAACATTTTTTGTATATTCTGCTAACTTCAAAATATGCGTATATGGATTTAGCTAACTTCACAGTAGTTTGTTTAAATTTTTTTAAAGCAACTTAAATTTCTCTAATGTAGAATTATAAATAGTAAAATCTAAACAAAAAGTATTTTTGTATTCTCTGCTTCTGTAATTAATAATTTTCACCAAGATAACATGGTGTTAATTTTCACCAATATAAATTAACACCAAGAAAAATAGATGTTTTGTTTGTCTAGATATATCTAGATAATCAAAATAAATATTTAGATAATCAACGAACTATCAGAAATGTAGTTTCCCTGTTTTCTGATATGTTTTCAAACTATGATATTAGCAGTTTCGCTTGTTCGTCTTACGTCTCATGTGAAGTACTCCATACTTTTCAAGTTTGATATTGTAAATCTCATTTATTCTTTCCTCATATATTGCTGCCTAAAATTGTAGACATAAATTATTAATTACTCTTAAATAACATTGAATATAGTTTACTAAAGTAAAAGTACATAGCACATATACATTACAACTACAAAATACACAAAGAAATACACTTAACAATAACATTAATATACATTTCATTTCTACTGTATGATAGTATTTATTTTTTGTTATATACAAAAAACGGTAAAAAATTCACACTTAAAAGTATATTTTGAGTATAATATGAGAATATCGTCTAATAATGTTAACATGAATTTGAATTTGTTTGTTTCAGCAGCATCCCAATGCGACGAATAGCAGCGAAACAAGTGTGGGTGGTATTTCCGGTGCGTGCGGAAGTAGCGGTATGCCTGTGACGGCGGAGACGGGCTGCAGCAGCGCCAGCGGCGGCGGCGGTGGCGGCAGTGGCGGCGGCGGTGGCGTCGGTGGAAGCCGAGGAGGTAGTAGTAGCAGCCACGGCTGTGATCAGCCAGGCGGGCATGGAAGTCATCCGCATACCAGTCATGCCAAATTCAGGCATGGCTTGCTGCAGCTCATGATCCACACCATAGATCCGCTCCACGACGGTCAGTCCCGCGCCGGTATACCTTCCACACTATCACTCTCTTGCTTGCTTATCTGCTAGCACGCTAATTTCAGAGTGAATGACAGCAGCTAATTGGATTTAGATTTGGATCGAAGCTCTATTGCATTCTTCATTATTGCACGAGTTTCTAATCCTACACCTTCAACTTGCTCGTCTACCAATTTACGTTTCACTTTTTCCATTCTATCCTATTTTCCGTGTGTCATTCAAAAATAAATCTCTACTATGATCAATGTTTCTTACGATCGATGTGTTTTCTTATGTCGTTTTTTCGTACTTTATGAATGTGAGCTTTGTGTCTATTGTTCTTGTATGATCATTTAAACAGATTACACCTGAATTAATCTTATAACAATGATAAGTGTTGTTCTTTCCTTTCTGTTACATTCTAAAGGAGAAAATGTATTTACATAATCAAGTAGAGAAAACGTATAGATGTTTTGATAATTTAATGTACTGAGAATAATACACTATTGAAATAACAGTTCAGACTTTTATTCTTACAGTCTAAAGTAGTATAAACTGATTATTTTTTACTTAAAAGTTGTTAAAAATTTATTTGTTTGAATGTACATTAGTTCTTTGTTATTTTTTTAATAAACTACTCAGCGATACTTCCAATACCATTTCAACATAATTAATGAAATAGCGTATTACGTAACAAGGGAAATGAAATAGGGAAAGGGATTTCTGATCATCTCCCATGTTGCGTACGATATTTTTAATTACGAAGGAGGAAATAATGTCATTTTCCGAAAGCTCCCTAAAGAGAAAAGGGGCACTTTCCCTCCTCGAGAGATGAAAAATAAATTGTTGTTGAAATTGTATTTAATGTAATGTTTATCGAAATTACATTTATAATTTTGTATTACTATATATAATATCTCTAAAAATATTGTAAAATAACTTGAACAATTTGTTGAGACATTAAATAAGCCAATTATTAATTATAAAATACAGAGTTTTTTTAATAACATTATTAAGAAAAATGTTCTTTAATCTCTAAATTTTAGAAATAAAGTAGGCAGTTGGTTTTGATATCTTCAATTTCGATTGAAATATTTATATTACAGTAACATACGTTATAATAAATTAAAATATGAGAAATTAAAATGACAAAATGTTAAATATTTGCCAGAGGCTAACATTTTTAAATCACAGAAAAACATGTCTAAATTATATATATATAAAATGCAATAAATCGCTCAGTTTCAAATCAAATAAATATCAGAGAATAAAACTCACATTTCAATGAAGCAATTAACTGAAGAACTACAACGTAATTATTTTAATGAATGAATACTTTTTGAAATTATATCAAAATTATCGTTACGCACAAAAATTGTTTGTTGAAATAATATGTTTGCAAATGTTGAATGATTAAATTTAATTGAATGTAATACAATGATGTCTGCGTGAAAAAATCATGTATGGCTTAATCCTCACAATATTTGCTCCAACTGCTTCCACAATTGTCCGTATGTCAAAATAGTAATTCCCGAAACACAATACACTGCAAATAAATCTCATACATAAAAAAATGAAATATGCGATTATAAATTTGAAACCATATTGCATCAATGACTTATTGAATTCTAAATATTACATTATCAAATGTTCAATTAAATTCCTAAAATTTACTAATGATTTCGATATTTTCTCCTGGCTTTTACTCATGATTCATAACATAATATTGTTAACGATAAGTTGCAAATAAGTTAAAAAATTGTGTTATTGTCTTAAATAATTTTAAAGAATATTTAATAATTAATGTCTTATTGCTGGTCATTATACATATCACGAATTATTTCAGTTATTCATGTTCAGATCACATGACATCATCAGCAATAATTAAGTCACATTAATCATCTTTATTCATTCTACCTTATCAATAATCGCTTAGTTGTTATTAGTCACGTTGATTCAACACTTGTCAACCTTAATGACGCGTAAAAAACAGATAAGGTACTTAGAATGGTCGCTGATAATTCAATATGAATATGTTCAATTTTTCTGTAAAGTCTTATTATAAATATATTATTTTATTTTTAAATAACATAACATCAATTTTAAAATAATTATTTTTATTCTACTCCCGGAAAAGATTTTCAAATTCTCACTTTAATATTTGTTAATATATTTTTATTTAAAAAAGTTGATATTATATTAATTTTTAAGCGAAATTGTAGAGTAATTTAATTGAATTTCATTAACTTTAATTTTATTATTTAAATAAAAGTATTTTGTTTCGTTAGTAAATAATGTGTACTTAAATTTAGAGAACAGATTAACATTATAGTACTTACCTGTTTTATTATACTTGAATTTAACCCTCAACGTACACATATCTTTGTAGATTACACACGGAGTGGAGTCTATCCCATATAATCAAAACACATTTCAAACTCATAAAATGTATTGTCTATCTCATAAAATTGTATATAGCTTATTTATAAGGTTGTACAAATATAGATAGTTGATTAATAATAAAATCGATTTCAGAATATAAGCAAGAAACTTTATTAATCTTTCATAATTCAGATTAAATCCAAAATATTTTACATGTTTGTTACATTTTCTAACCCTTTCTACAATTGTTTTAGTTTCTGATTTCATAATGATATGTTACAGAAACTTATTATTGATTCAACCGACGATTAATTTAAGACAAATTTCATTTAAATTTCGTATATGGTAAATTTTGCAACGAAAATTGCATATAATAATGAATAGCCTAATTACACGTGAAATAAATATCTGATTGCGTTGCATTAATTTACGTAATCAGCTATATAAAATCAATCAATTTAACGTTTGTTAAACACACTGAGGAAAATCAACCGTTAAATTTATTGGATTTGAATTATAGCATAATGTAAGGATAGTAAACGAATATGTATTTTCCCATGAAAGCAGTAAATTGTCTGAGTTTGACAATTTATAGTCTATGTACCCTGAAATAACTCTATTTATATTTTAATGATTATTTTTCGCAATTACTATTCCTTTCAATAACCATTTTAACGTCAATTATAATAATAATGATTGAAAATATAAAATCGGGAGAAATATTTATCCAATATAAACTCAATCATCAATATTACGAAAAAAATTGAGAAAAATATTAAAAGTATGTATATGAAACTATACTTTTCTCTACTCTTAAATTAGACAGTATAATATAAATATGAATGATATATATGTTTAAAGTTGGTCAAATTGTGATGTTACTCATCAAATCGTTTCGTTCGTTAGTCCTGAATGTACGAGTAGAATAAATGTGAAATGTGTGCGTAGTTTATGATAAACGCTTAGACCCGCTCGAATTTCCTAACTAATCATCATAATTTTGTATCAGAGACGCATCATGGAACAGATATTACGACAGGTATTGACAGACGTAATAGTGAGCATTGATCATTTTAGTACAACCAAATCTTTGATACATAGAAAAAATAATAATAAGCGGAATATAAAATCTGATGTATAAAAAGTTTCAACGTACGATAATTTTATTTTCATGTAAATCGAAATCGCCCTGTGATGAGGAATTTCCGTTTTTCACAATTTAAATCTTTTTATAAATGTGTTGATTTTATTTTTATATTGAAACGATGAAATTATATTTGCGTCACCGAAAATTTGTTACATTCGATTAAAATTTGAATTTTGATAAAAACGATTGAAATTTTGTATATTTCCTTTCTTTGATTATGTAATTCAAAAAAAAAATAAAAATTTAAATTCAATCACAATTAAATGTCACTTTAAAAAATGATTGGCTCAATTGATTAAAATATTTTTTATTAACTGAACATCATCATTATTACTTAAACAAGAATTCTGTAATGAAACAGTTCAATTGTATATGCATTTCAATTATCGACTTTCACTGTTAATAAATTATGCAGTACCACACAGCATAACGAAACTAACATGGCTTTCAGCGGCTCGTAAAAGCAATCGAAGATCTTCTGCAGTTAATATTATGTTTATTAAACTATTCATCGTGAAGCGTAAAGTATATGTCACGTTAAGACTATGCTAACGTGACATATACTTTATGTCATAACTTCTAGTTCACATATACATATAATTAATGTATATGTCGAAACACGGCGAAGAATTTTTAATCAAATTTATCAAATATGTAATCATTTTTATTCAACTGTTAGTAATGCGGTGACGAGAGCAAGATGATGCGAAAAATTACTTAACTTTTCATTAAAAATTAATAATCATTCATGAAAAATTCTTCAAGAAATCAATAATTTTTAATTAAAAGTTGAGTAACTTTTTGCAAAATCTTGCTTTCGTCACCGCATTACTAAAAGTTGAATCAGATTTAATACATATTTGATAAAATTTATCACAATTTTTTTCGCCGTACAGAACAGAAGAAATTAGTCAATTATTCAAAATTACGGGTTTTTCTTTAGAAATAAAATGATCATTTATTTAAATCTCGATTTTAATTTTTCATCAATGTGCCGTATTGAAATGAATGTTCGATTTGTTTAAGCTTACATAGAATTAACAATGATTTCCATTGCCTGACCTGAAAGATACCTGTAATGCCTAAAATCTTTTTATAAAGATTTACTTAAACCGATTTTAAGCAAAAAATTAAAAAATAATTTATTTACATGAGTTACCAGCAAAACATTTTATAATAAATCAACCAAATTTTTGCCTTTCAGATCTCATTCAGCATCTTTTAACAGTCATCCAAAATTAATCATTTATTTATTAACTAATTAATTTTAAGTATTCATTAATTTATTACTTTTTGAATCAACTTGTATAACTACAAAACTTTTTAATTGATTAAAGTCAATAAATAGAATATATTTGTTCAAACGCGAAGACAATATCAACAAAGATGCATTGAAGCATAACAAAATATGATTGAAAATTTGTTCAAAATTATTTAATGTGTTTGGATAAACTTTAATATAGAGGATGCGTCTACTTGTTACTATAATGTTGTTGTAAACTCATTAATGAAACTAATTTCGACAAACAGTATAGCAACATTAAACAAACACTTTAATGTAAAGCAAAACCATGTTCATACACTGTTTCTACAAACAGATCGCAAATTTCACTCAAATGCGTGCGGAAATAAACATAAAAATATATAACTCCATGCAATGAAATAGCCATTAACACTTACAAATGCAAAAGTAGTCCACAACTAACATGAATTTATTTGTCATTTAATTAATCATTATGATAAAACAAGGACATAAAAAAGATTTAGTTTTAGTTCAATCTAATTTTTCACACGAAACATTGTAAGAGTATAATTGCCATTGAGTTATTTTCTGAGAATAATGTTCTTTTGAAAATTGCACGACATTTTAGTTTACAATACTGATTTCTCATTGAATCGCAAACTATTTAATTATATGCAATGTTTGCGGAAATACCACACGTTCAAAGTCCATATTATACAAACTGCATTTGCATGCATGTGTTAATAATTGTTCAAACATGTGATTAGCATATTTTTTGCAGTTACTGTTATAATCTTCTGATATACGAATGAATTAAGGTTTCGCGTTTCATTTCAAGAAAAGATTTATGCAAAATATGGAACAAAATCATTGGCAATACATTTAGCAAATGTTTGACTAAAAATGCATGTTTTCGTGCACATGACATGTTATGCACGTTTCAATATCTGGGCAAGTTTGACATTATTTTTACATGGAATGTACATGTGTCATAAAATAAATAATCTCTTGATGTAAAACATTTTATGCATATTCCAAATATTGATGTCACAAGAATGTGTTTATTTTACATAATATAATTTAACGATTACAATGCACAATAAAACCACAACAATTTTTAATATATTAATAATATAAAATAAATAAAAATGTCAAAAAGCAGCGTCAATTAAATATTGCATTTTATTTCCAAGATAACTTCAAAAACATAAAATGTTCCTGTAATTTGTGCAATTCTTAAATAGACTATTAAACGATCATAAAAAGTTTAAAGGATGAAATGATGTGAAATATAGCTTACAGCGTATTAAGTAAGCGCAGAATGTCTATTAAAAACAGTTTTCGCAGTTTTTTTAATGCTTTGCAGAATAATATTGAAAACTTGTACATATTTCTACTAAGTCTCATAAAACCAAAACGGTACGTTAAGATTTTAATTGTAATAATGATTTCAAGAAAATGCCCTCAATTAAAGATCTACAAGACAATTCTTTAAATACGCAATTGACCTCTTTAGTTTTTAACTGTAATATAGTAATTTAAATTGAATATAACTTTTCTATTAAAGACCATTTTCGTGTAAACTTACATTATGCAATCATAATTACATTGCATGAGACTTAATTGAATTTTGATTAACTATAAAGTTGTTGATGAATCAAAATTATTTAATCGTACAGACACATCTCACTCATGTTGATGAAAGAAAATCAATAATTCATCCAGATGTGTTATGCATGATAAATATACATTTTTTTTTAATTAAAAAACTCAAGTCATAATTTGGTCACTTTGTAGAGAAAAATAATTTTATACTTTTTTTTACATTTAAATCCAATATGCCTCAATAATTTTGTTTATTTTAATTAGTTTATTGATAATTTATTTAATATAAAATTTATTATAGTTTTTTAAAATATTTGTTTACTGTTTATCCTAAAAAAGTGTCAATTTCGATGATATATATATTGGCAAAGATATATGTGAAATTTCAATTCATTCAAGCAAAAGAAAAAAGTCACAATCATATTAAAAAGATTATCTGAAACAGTGAAACTGCTGACTGATGGAAAATGCCGATACCGAAATTGATGAACGTGTTTGTACACGCAGAATAGAAATTTGCTGATTTAGCACTTTAGAAGTTGTCATTGCGAAAATGTTATATACATTAACACGACATTTGCGCTATGTGAATACAAATATTTTGTCTTTACGCTATATATACTGAATAGAAAGAAAACCACACGAAGGGAAATGCTTTGTTATTAGAACAGCCGTAATTTGCGCTGCAGAAATGAAAATTTTGTTCAATTTCTGTTAAATCAATTGGTTTCTTATTTAAAAAAATCATTTTATATTCCTTGTTTTTACTTGTATTATTTTATAATGCAATATTTAATTATGAAATTAATAAATTAGTTTATTTTTTTTGTATATTTTCGGAATAATATTTTTAAAAATAAACATACAAGTTATGTTAACTAATAGTCTGACAAAATGGAGATACTACTGATTATATGATATGAAGCAATAAACATTTGTTAGAGTTTATCTTAATTAAATTTTTTAATCAAATAACTAAAATTATGCAAAATGAAAGTTACTGAAAAAAAGAATATAAATATAATAAAAAGCTCTATTACTTGTTCTTATTTTGGTAATAATTTAGTGTCTCAATTGTTGCACATAAATGTGAAAAATAACTTTTTTGATTTAAGTTGGCTAATAATACATTATTTTATAATTTGAATAAGTTTGGATGAATTTTTGATAGCCTTATAAATATTTTCATATTTCAGATACAATTTTGTATACTAGGTTAAAAGCGCGCTACGCGCGCTCCGTGGTTTTTAATTGTTTAATAATTTAAAACTGTCAAATTTGAACGTCGATCTTCATTTGACACTCCGCGAGTTTCGATATTTTAGTTTACGTTAACATAAGACGACCAATCAGAATTGATTTTATCATGTCAACAATGCTGTATATCAAAAATTTCATAAAAAGCTATATTAACGATAACATCTCAAAATTTATAAATGGACCTCTCATTTTCAGTTAATATGTAACAATTTACAAATATGTGATACAAAGTCTTGGCACATTAGTTGCATGATTTGCACAACTGAAGAATATATAGGTCAAAATTATTGTGCAAATAATCAAAGATGAGCTATAAATATTACTCTTAATACACTGAGCCAAAAAATAAATAAAAAATATTCTGAAAATATCATTAAATTTACCGTGTTGCTTAGTAATTTACCGTGATGCTTAGTAAACATCAGTAATAATGCGTAAACATGACAAATTACGTTTCTTCCGGTTTATTTTAAGAAACTTTTAGACGTAAAATCAGTTTCAAAACAAAACAAATTTCACCTTACCAGTAGGGTATAATTTTATCCTCACAATATAATAAGAATAACTGATAAAAACAACAAATTTAATGTACCAGTAAGGTAATATTTATTTATAACATATATTTATTTTTAATTTAAACTTATTAATTAAAAAAACTCTTTCTCCGGGAATCGATCCCGTATCTCCAAAGTGTTATGTCGCTGTTGTACCCACTGTGCTATTTCATTGTTTATGAAAAAATTCGTATCGGGAAATTCACTCATCCAAATAATCAAACATAAATAGATAGCAATTATTGGACGAAACATTTACCGTGCTACTATGGTAATATTTGAAGGCAGTAAAACATAAAATATAATGAAAAGCACGCATTTATTATCAACAGCACGGTTAAAAAATTGTTCGTCCTTTACTTAAAAATGATGTAGACTAAATGTAAATAGTCAAGTAAATCACTACAAAATATCAATTAAACAACATATTTATTTCCTGTTCGACATTTTTACTCATATTTACTATGACAAGCACAGTAATTTTTATTGGTTTTTACTCTCAGGGTAGATATATATAGTATTATTATATCTTTAATTAAAACATTAAATAAGAATAATTACCATTCAAATTATAATCATCCGAAAATTCATATATGGAATTTAAAACTGAATAAAAATTGTCCAACTCTTAAAAATAGAATAAATGAAAACTTTTTGCTGCATTGTTTTGCTTAAGTTTAAAGAGTAATTTTGATTAAATATCAAAATAACAAATCTCAGTTCCTCATTATAATACTAAAAGAGTTGTGACAAGTATCATAAAGGTTAGTACTCAATGCATTGATATCTAATTAATTAATACAATTAATTAATGCAACTTTTAGTTGGCGAAAAAATGTGTCATACACTGAATTGACACTAACACAACTTGACGACAAGTGAATGAGCTTATTTTCAATATACAAAGTGTTTGGTAACTCTTCAGTATAACTTGTCTTTTCCCCTTTCATTATTTAATATATATTATAATTGACGCACTGATACGAAATATGCAATGAATAACTATGACAATAAAATGATATATTTCACTCGATTTTCTGAAATGTAAAAAATTTCGTAAAAGTAATTGAAGTATGTGATGAATACTCATAATTATATGCAGATACTTAATATCAATAAAATAAATATGTGTCTTACTTATAATTAAAATTGTTTATCGTGTAATAAAATGTAATTATAATTGTATTATGAAGTAATGTTAATAATTAATTCTTGTATTGAAAACTATAGTATTAAAGTAAGCAAAAAGTACATTTTATTGATACTTTACAATTTACAGTAAATTATTCAATTTCTTTATCATATTGCTTTTCCACCTCAAAAGACATTCTAATATTTTAGTTGATTTTAATTAAAATTGAAACCGATTTTCATTTCAGTGCGTCAATATTTTTGCTCGTTGATGATAAATCGGAAAATTTATATCCCGCGCACTTTGAGAATATTTGCATTTTTTACTCAAAAATTGCAAAAAATATCACGTGAATGATTCAATATTTGAACAACATATTGTCCATATTTCATACTCAACGATTATACTCAAGTATACAAGTTGACTAGACAGTAATAGCAAAGCATTTCATACCATAATAATATAGGGATCTTAAAATTGGCACATAAATCACGCTAGAACAGCGTGAACTCATGCAAAAGTTGTATGAGTTAGGTGCTAATATAGAATGGCAACGATCATACTCTACAAATATAAAGAGTTGATGTTATATATAGCTACATTTAGATACTACATTCTGTTGTATAAATGAATCTATTTTCATAGACATTTGTAAGCATAAAGAATGATGGCTGTGCAGTAATTATTGACTCTTATACAACAGCTTAATCAAAGTAAGACAAGCATACTGTTTTAAATTCATGTCTTATAATTATAAATATATATTTAATATTTCAACGTGTAGATTCATCTGTTTATAATTTCCGTTAAGTACAAGAAATTGAAGGAATTGTTGCAACATTATATATGCATCGTACATTTAACATGATTGATTTCTTAATGAGAAGCAATTTTGTGTATTTTACTGTCATAATAGGATAAGCCTTATGTACTTACTACTATTGGTAACTCGAGAAAATAATCGATTACCACTTTCACGCTTTTTGAAGAAATGATTGATAACACGATTATCTGTACTACGTACAATTTTCTATTACAAAGCAGCGTATGGATGGGAAGCCGTATAGGAACATTGCTCTATTTTTCGGAACGACAGACAAAAGGGGGAAAAATTTGCGATAAATATATAGAAAATGTTAACCAAACTTTGCTGCTCAAACGTCAAGTTGTAAATTTTTGTTGTAAACTTTTCCATTTATATATTATTTGTTTTCATTGATCAATAATCTTAGCATCAAAAATTCATCTTGAAATTTAAAAAAGTATTCTCAGTTTTTCTTTATTTATTTTTACTCTTTCTTGTATCATTATGTAATGTATTGTTTTTCTTTAATATAATTATTTAGTATTGTATTAATTTAAAATAATTTTTATTTTCAGCGTTTCGCCATACTTCGTCAGAATTGCAGTAATTAATAACAATCTTAATTAAGTCGTATAAACAGATAATTTTTTTACGATACTTTAAAAAAATTATTCTGTATTACATAAGATTTCCAAAGAAATGATATTTCTTTTCACCAAAGCAGATTTAAAATTGTAATTCATTATTATCGTCAATTTATTTTAATGAATTCAAGGATGCATTTAAGAACTATTACATTTGTGTGTTCTAACGTAAACAATTTCTTTGATAAAATAATTAAATAATGAGTGGAGCTGTACTTTAAAACTCTAGAAGTATTGTACTTTTATTCAGATCGATATTTGAGCTATATTTAAAAATTCGCTTCACGATTTTAAAGAGGACACAAAAATCCAGCTTACACAACGTTGATTAGTGCGGTTTGTTTTTTTTCGTTTCTTCTTTTTCCATGTTTTTTTTCAGTGTAGTATATATTTTTGTTACTCACGTAAGTAATGATACTGACTGTGAGTTTTACATATAAAAAACTTCCAATTACCTTTCAATTTCTTGTTAATTGATCTCTGTTACGAGTTACATTATTAAAAGCATATTAATTACACTTCAAACAGCGTTAAGTTCATATTGTGTCGATGACTACATTAATGATAAGATTGTATACGGAAATAAACATTAACCGATTGTGTATTTCACATGTAGATTTGCTAGTTACGATCGATATTACGGTTTCTAGGTCAGGGTCTTGATACATCCGTTATTCGTTAATACTTAGGACACGCTTGCGATCGTACATTTTTCCAACGAATTTTTTTCCCAGTTAATATTTTTTATTCTTATGTACTTTCGTTTTTAAAATTGCATTTTTTTAAATTCATTTCGTGCAAGTAATTAATCCTCAAACAATGTGTATAATATAAATATAATACAAGATGTTTAAGAATATTACTTACTTATATTTTTTAACACATTCCGCAAAGAAAAAGTAAACTTTGATAATAATAATAATTTTTTTTGTAGATGTTATGTTTCTTTATATTTAACAAATGAATACAAACATCTAAAAAGCGATCATAATGTTATGACTGTGATTGTTTAGATTGCAGTAAAAATGAGTCGAGTTAATTTATACTCGGAAGTTCGCAAAACTTTCAATATTCTATTTGTAAGCATATTTGACTTAATACTGACGTGCGCATTTTGGTATCCAGGTTTAACTTATTCTGCAAAATCAGTAATAACTCGAGTTATGAAGCATGATAAAAATGTGTCACAATTGTACAGAAGCATTTTGTTGAATCAATAAAATAAGTTTTGTCTGTTGGAAACTGAATTAACGTGCATTTTAACAAAATACACTTTCTTTTAAACAACAATAATACTTTGTCTAACAATTGTTATATTTTTATATTGAAATACACTTTTGCAGAAACAAAGTGGTGCAATATTTTGAGCATTATTCAAGTGTTCCTTTATTTGAGATTTTAACATAAAACATCATTGGAATACGAAAGTTCAATTTGAGGAAAAAGCTCTGTGGTTGGCATCAAACTTATCTAAACACAATTTCAAAATAACTTTTACATGAATACATTCTAAACAATTTTTGTTGTAAAAGAATATTTTTTCTATTTATTTTTTTCACGTATTAAAATATGTGAAAGTTAATAATTTTGAATTTATTTAACATTTTTTACTTTAAGCAAAATTCGAAGAATATAACAAAAACATAATGTTAATACGATGTTATGGTAATAATTATACAACTTTGCACGTGAAAGACGAACGTCAAGAAAAATAAAAACTTCAGAAAATTGAGCCTTAAAAATGTGTAACGTTAAAGAACACTTAACCTACATATTTTATTTAAAGGGACCAACGTATCTACAATACTATTATCGTTACTATGTTGATTCAGCATGACAGTCAATAGTCTTTTACCGTAACTGCTGATATTTTTTATCAAAAATATAAAATCAAAGTATAATTGTGGATGAAATTTAGATTTTTCCTGACATTATTGGAAAGTTCGATAAAATTTGTTTTAAAAAAACATGCATTTTTTATAGAACCTTACTTACTTTTAAGTTTATTAAAAGTTATAATACTTTCCAAGAAATCTTATGACTTTTACTTTTGTATTAATCTGTCATGATGTATTCACATAATAATAAGAATATAGTAACAAGTATAATAATAATAATATAAATAATTAAACAAAAAAAAAACTTTCAAATAACAAAATTTGAAATAAGGTAATATTGAAGTATGAAAACTATGTCATCAAAAAAAACCGAGAGACTGTTATTTTTAATTAAACAAATATTATCTGAAAAATTTGAAAAAATTGCACGCAGAAAAATCAATTATTTCGTATGATAAAAAATGTATTTTTACGACATATAAAAAAAGTCAATAAAAATGAAATATATCAGACATACTGAAATATATCAGATAATAAATGCATTTTGTACATCTTTTTTGCACGACAATATCAATAAAAATTAATCTAATGGCTAGCTTATACAATAAAATTTATCCTTTAAAAGGTTGAGCATATTAATAGTACACAACGTAAATCAGTGTTCACTATATTTATATTTGCAAGATAATGTGACCATACTTTTTAATTAAGTGTATTGCAATGCCCAAGTAAAAATTTGACTAGGCATTGTCTAGTTTTTATAAGGCACTTGTAAGGTAACTGTGGGTTTAACTTGTCAAGGCAAAACTTGTGAAAAACTTGCAAGGGGATCATAAGTAAATCTAGAATAGTTAAAACTTGAATATGCCTCGTTTTGTTTTGCTCAAGTTTCACTATACAAATACTTGTCAAGGCGAAACTTGCAAAAAGCTTGTAAGGGACTCACGAGTAAATCTAGAATAGTTAGAACTTGTATAATGCAGAGTGCAAGCACTAAATATAGCATTGACTTCCATGTGATTCGTAGCTCAGATGGTAGGACTACATGGCGAACTTGCGGACAATGTGAGGGCAAGGGTTCAAATCTCCATAACATCAAAGACAATTTTATCAGGCATAAAAATTAAAATTCTTCCAATAATACTTCCAAATTGATAAAATAATTAATAAAATTAAGATACTTGTAAAATGAATTAAAATAACATTTTTTTAATAAAAAAAATGATTACTCTAGTTCGCCTTACAAGTGCCTCACAATATACTGCGTTACATTTCCAACAAGTGCCTTGTATGTTTCACTTGTGAGGCCCTTACAATTTAAATAGTATAACTCACAAGTACCTTATGAATAACTAGTTGGAATTTTTAGTTGGGTGACTATACTTTCTATTAAGCATACTTCTAAAATAATCCTTTTAAGAAATCAAAAAATATTGATATTTTTTAATATGAAAAATTGACGATTTAACAAATAATATAATCAAATTGTTTTAAAAAATAAATATATACATATTTTAAATGCTATTTGATAAAATCGCATAAATTTTTTTTATCTCGTCATTTTCTGAAAATTGACTTTTAAATAAACGATAACTTTATTACAGTAATCTTGATTTTACTATAACTAACTTAGTAATGAAACTCGATATCATATTTAACAAACAGAAATATACATTATAACTAAAATTTTAGATATTAGTAAATTCTCATGAATTTCTGATATAACAGGGGCTATTTTGTGTTGTATTTTTTATAATAATAAAAAGAGCACCAAAAAAGTAAAAAAATCTGATATTTTAAATAAATACAAATTTACTGTTACGAAACGTTTATTCAATTTAAATTTTATTCCATATTTTCAGTATTCTTAAACAACTGAATTATTTGAAAAACTTGGAAATCTATTTTCAACGAAGCATGTTTGTGAACCGATGTAGCATTTTTCATATAATTTTGTATGATTTTGCTTGCATTTCATGAAACGAAGCTTTACTTTTGGAAAAAAAAGAACACATTTAATAAATCTGTCTTGCATCGATGGAATAATTATTATACTAATACTAAACAACAATAATTATATTAATTTCATATTTTATGACCAATACTTAATTAATAGACTAAGTCAAATTAGTAGTTCTATTATTGTTTACCCTAACGAATAATGATCTCTAGGTAAGGTGGACGAAAAAGCGACGCAATTACATGCAATCGCATCACTAAAAGTGCTTCTTGACGCAACAAAACCGCACAATGGCGCTGCGACATCAACAACTGCGCATTATTCTGGTAGTGCGTCCAAAGAAACAACCCTTCAACTTCAACAAGGTTCACAAGGAACTACAACTACTACTACAACTACAACTACAGCGGGAACTACAGCTAGTATCCAAGAACTTCCGAATGGCGGAATATCCTCCGGACTTGATGGTGGCCTTGAATCGGTAAATTTCCTAACTTTAATTTATAATAGTCAGTCTAAATTTTATACTCTAAAACGAAATAGCTGTTGGTTTGAAGTGACTTCAATACATATTATACTAGCTAAATCGCCGGCTTCGCTCAGACGAAATTCGATAATCTCTTCTAAATCCCTGTTTCAACTAAGATACTCCTACGGACTATCTATGACCCTGCTATGAATCCTTCCCCTATGACCTATGACATCCTTCTTCAGGGGGGAGGGGGAAGCTATAATACAAGAAATTTTTTTAAACCAAGTGAGCATATCGCAAAAATATAAAGCCTACGACACTTTGGAGACCTAAGGATATATTGAAATTGGTTCAGTAGATTTTACAAGGTTGTGTGTTGATACTTTTCCTTACGAGAGAGAGAAAAGTAACTACTTTTACCGCTCGAGAGAGGAAAACAAATATATTTTCAATATTATATATTAGTAAAGATTCTATTATTATTTTTATTTCTCAATTTCTTGAGATATGTAATGTTAGAAGATATAGTGTTTATTTTTGTCACTAGGGCACTGGAGTCAATTTTTTAAAGGCCTATGCAGAATGAAAAAGATGGTAAAAATTGGTTTCAACATGAATTTCTGGTTATCTCCACCAAAATTAAGTCTAATAAGTAACTAACTGGATCACTATTAACCAAAGGAAAAAACGATGCAAATATATTTACATCAATTGTAACTGAAAAAATTGTAGTTATAATAATTAATGATGGCAAATAGTTAATTATAAATGCCATAATTTTGTTATTGCATCTCCAATTATTCAACGTTGATAACATATTTTGAATGTTTTTATTATTTAATACTGATTCTATTGTATACTCCCTTAGGGTACAATCACAATATAAACTGATATTTCGATTATTGGAACAGCTGGTTGTTTGTGTAGCAACTGAAGTAACTAATCAGATTAACTGACTTAACTAACCAATTTAATCTAATAAACGAAATATATCAGTTAACTAAAATAACTAAGCTAACTATCCAAATTAGGCATGAATCAAAAATTTAAATGCGGTTATAACATCTTTCCAAAGTTATAAACAAGTGTGCTTAACTATTGCAAACAACTTTTTAATGATTTTTCAACAGCTTTGCATATTTCATTTTTTTAACTATTTTGAGACCATTTATAGTTACCAAATTATATATGCAAAAAGAATAGATTTTTAAAATAGGACATTTTATGTGTATTACAAAAAGAACTATAACAGTTCAATTAAGAGCAGTACTTTTCAATCTAACAAATCTGTTATTTTTTTTTATTTAATCGAAAATCGTTTGAAGAAAGAGTGTTCATTTTTACCAAACAATATAAAACAATATCCAACACAAGATAAATTTAGTGCAATCATTGGAAATATTTGAAACAAACAATAACTGCAAACTTAACCCAATCAATTTTTTGCTTGATCACTTTCTAGTTATCTTTGTGTATCAAACACTTTGACTGAATCTGTCAACAGTTTTGTGTCAGTCTAACTGAAGTCTAGAAAGTCAATCCGGATAGTCTATCTAGATGAGATGGATAAAGTCTGGATCCGGATAAAGTCTGAAAACGTTAAACTATCATAAAACACCAGATCAAAAAGAACGCGTTCATGCTTTGAATACTGAGCATACTTTATGATATCCGCCAATACTTTTGAAATGTACACATTTCCGTAAAAAAGTCCATTATGCATTTTGTTGTTTGCATATTTTGTCTGTGTACTATTTAATACAAAAATTAAAATTGAGATTAAACTG
The DNA here is from genome assembly GCA_022817425.1 of Gryon sp. ZL-2020. Lineage (NCBI taxonomy): Eukaryota > Metazoa > Arthropoda > Insecta > Hymenoptera > Scelionidae > Gryon > Gryon sp. ZL-2020. Next base: position 3,013 of record JABFPJ010000104.1, on the reverse strand, counting down.
TACTTTTATTAGAATTATATTGCACTTACTTTTATGTCCATGAATCATTATTTCAGGGTGAAGAGGACGAACCTCCTGAAGCACTGGATATGGCTTGGCCTAGTAGTCCTCGAAAAAGGCTTACTTACATTCTTGTTGCACCAATTGTGTTTCCTCTTTGGCTGACTTTACCGGATACGCGTACGCCGAAAGGTATTCCATGATTTAAATCTCTGAAATACAAAAAAAATCAAATTAATATGTCAAGCAAATCAACATTTTTAAGATGTTAAAATTAGTTTAAATTAATGTTAGGATATATCTTCTATTCCATATAAATTCAAATGTGATGATGTTTTAATTCCAATTTCGATATTCCATTATAAAATCTAATTTGTGCTGTGAAATACGCTACTCGATTCATTTGTAACTTTAAATTGATGCATCAAATCGAACTTCTTGAAATATCAAGGATGAATAATTTTTATGTATAAAATACCTATATAGCTTTTAAAGTAGTTTCCGGACACCCTGTATAAGCTTAAATGATACATCTATTTCAGTTTGGTTTGTTTCAGTGTGATGACGCACATCGCATACAACACTTTCTTATCTTTAAATACGAAACGAAATATATTTCCACAAAATGTATAATATATAACGTAACATCTATTATGCTTTAATGCTAAAAAATTATATGATATTTTATTTTTAATTAATTCAAATTTAAGATAAATTATCTTCATTTATAAATAACAACGTTGAAATTGATTAACTCTTTAATTGCAGGGAAAAAATTTTTTGCGATAACATTCATTGGCTCGATATTATGGATAGCGGCTTATTCGTATCTCATGGTCTGGTGGGCAAACGTCGCAGGCGACACAGTTCAAATACCACCGGAAGTGATGGGTCTTACGTTTCTCGCCGCTGGAACTAGTATTCCTGATCTCATTACGAGTGTTATAGTTGCGCGCAAAGGTTTTGGCGATATGGCTGTGTCCAGTTCTGTCGGCAGCAACATTTTCGACGTAACCGTTGGGTAAACATATCTTTTTATAAATAAAAAATAAAAGAAAAACAAACATTTATCTAATTTTTATATTAGCAAGACAACTGAGATTTATTTCATCGAAAAACTTCACATTTATGTTCAAATATTGAAAAATTACTAAATATAATTAGTTGAACAAAAATCGACAAATTCTGAATGTATCACAAGAGATACATTGGGTCGACGAAGGTTAAAAAAAGCAAATTTGAAGTTTCCAAAACGTGAAGTCCACTTTTTTGTATGTACTATTTTTAAATTGTTGATGACTATTGGCAGACCATAAAGTCATCCACATTTGTTTAAAGTAGCTTTGCAAATACGATAAATAATTGACATTTTTCAAAAACATATATATCACAAGTATGTAGAGCTCAGTGATGACACAATTGCGTGGGGACTATGCGGTACTCACAAGCAACCAGTAATTCCGCAGTAGCTTCGTTAATACTTTACAACGCAACTTAAATAAGTCAGTGATTTATTCTTTACATTACAAAGAATAAGAAATAGCTGCTGACGATATTTTCGTTATTTGCGAAAGTTAATGTTATTATCTTGTCAATCGGCATCGATTCACGATTAACGATTGATGGCACCAGTACCACCCGATGACATCGGGTGGTACTAGTGCCATCAACAGACATCCCAAATATAAGCGAACATCCCCGATGATATCTAAATTGAAATTAAATTATTCGAAAACATCCGAATTGAACTAATTAACTCGACGTTACCTAAATAGTTAAATTATTTTATAATAATTAAGGATTAGCGTTGTTATTAACTAAGCCATATCTACAAAAAATTTTGTTTACAATTAATTTCCATCAATGAAGTAGTTTCACAAAATAATGTCTCTTTCTTCGAAAGAGACATTAAATGATTACATTTTATATTACATATAATATATAATATATAAATAACAAACTACGTCATTATATTATATAAATTATTTTCTGAAACTTTTGTGTTTAAAATACATAAATGAAGATGTATTAAATTAATTTCATAAAAGAGCAGTAAACAAGTGTATTTATAAGCTTATTCGAGAGTTTGCTTTTGTGCGAATGTTTGTACAAATATTTGTACGTATATTCTTTGCTTTTTTATTTAAAAGTAACATACTTTATCCTGTGACTTTTTAAAGTTATAAATCATAATACACATTGTAAATTACCTAAATACATTATTCTATTACCTTTTACTTCATTATAAATAATTACAACGAAGACTTAATTGGTTTTGTTGTCATTTTCATATTTAAGTTCGTTAAATACGAAATGAGATTAATTAAATTATATATATACTATCTTTCAAACTATTTTATGTCTTTTTAAAATGAAACATCACTGGAGTATGAAGTTCGAATAGAAATTATTTTACTTGTTAAATATTTTTGCGAATTCACGTGTATTCATTGTTTTTTGCATTTATGTAAAATGGAACGAAAATTGCTTTGCATTACCTTGCATTCAACGTAATGATGCTTACTTACAATTACATTCATTTATTTGAGAAAATTATTAAATTTTGCAAATTATAGTTAAACTATTTAAAAACTAACAAATATTTAAACATTATGTAAACTATTAAGATTTTCGCAAATTGTAATTTTTAAATTGTTATAATTTGAATTTTTTTATGCTACTTTTTTTCCTTTTTATTTTTTTACCTTAAAATTCGAAGATCAAAAACAGTGTTTCGTAATGATTTAACTGAAAAAACACAAGCTTATAACTTCATTCTAAATCGTTTACCATTAACTTATTTAGTAAAGTTTAATAAGTAAATTAATTCACTGAACTAGTTAAACTCACTAAGTATAGGTACCCTAGTAGAAATGGAATCGGGCGTGCCATGTTTCAGATGTGGCCCTGATGTGGTTTGCCTGATTAATACCATATTAATGGTGGGCTGATTGGGGCCCGATTGGGGCCAAAATAGCATTTCGTGAGACATTATTTATTTTTTTTTTAAATG
>JABFPJ010000103.1:0-67748 GCA_022817425.1 Gryon sp. ZL-2020 | reverse complement strand
TAATTGCTTAATAAACAACTTATAAAAAAAAAAAAAAGAAAAGCCAGTTCTCGTCCGATCACTGAAGCTAAGCAACATTGAGCGTGGTTAGTACTTGGATGGGTGACCGCCTGGGAATACCACGTGGTGTTGGCATTATTTCTTTTTATTTTTTACAATAAATTATTAAGTAAACATATGTATTAACTTCAGAAAAAAATGTACAGTGAAATTAAGTTAATCTTTCCGAAAGAACTTCGAGGATAAGATCTCCTTTTATTTAATACATACGTAAACTTACAACAGTATATTAGAAAGAAAAGTTACTGATTCTAAACAAACGTAGCAATCTCATACGAATCGAATTTTTCCCGAGTTGCGGACGATATTTTTTCTCACACGTGTATGGAAAACATGTCTTTTCTTCCTTCAAAAGTGGGACGAAAGTGGCACTTTCTCTCCCTCGGGAGGGAAAGCTTGAATAACTTAAATAAGTGAAACAAATTTTTTTAACTAGTTACTTTCCATCACTCTAGTTACTTTTCATCACTATAGTTACTTTCCATCCCTCTGTAGGGAAAGTGCCACTTTTATCCCATTTTTCGAGGAAGAAAAGACCTTTCCGATACACTGATGAGAAAAAATATCGTCCTCAACTAGGGAGAAATTGCCGATTCGACTCGTGTGAGATTTCTGCACTCGCTTTCGGTTCGTGCATCAAACCTCACACTCGTCTAGAATCGGTAACTTTTCTCCCTAGTTGAGGACGATATTTTTTCTCATCAGTGTGAAGAAGTATTCGGTTGTTTCTCACCGAATATACTATTTCTTACCTGAAAAGTGATACGAAAATGGCACTTTCTCTCCTTAGAGAGAGAAAGTAATCTTCTATTACGTTATTTAAGGGATGAAAACACATTTTTCGCCACACGGTGACAGAAAATGCAGTTTCCATCTCTAGGGGGTTTTAAATAAACTGCATTTTTTGCTCCCTTGTGGCGAAAAATATCGTTTGCACCATGGAAAATAAACGAAAATTCTCTCCTCGTGCGATTACAAACCTCGCCTTCGGCTCGGATTGTAAACTTCGCACTCGGTAGCGAATTTTCTTTTTCATTTCCCTTGGTGCAAAATATACTATTCTCTCGAGAAACAGTACCACTTTCGTCCCACTTTTGAGAGAAGAAAAGATGTGAGAAGAAACATGTTTACTTATGTATTAAACTGAATTTTTAAAATAGTCTGTGTTTAAAAATCAATATTTGACGACACAACTATTATAAAAGATTGGATGATAATTTCGAACCGTATTCTTGTCTTTCAGAATCTAGGCGTGAAAAATAAGTAAAATTACTATAAGTTATCATACAATCGTTAATAACTTGCTACATTTTCACAAAAATATAAGTTTTTTATTATCTTATGGGACATTCCATGCCAAATCACTCAGTTATGGTATCGAATTGCATTTGGGTTCTCCGACTTGGCTAAAAATTTGTTGACTGCTTTATTTCAACATATAAAACACAAAAATAAATTTTAAAAAATTATAAAGTTTATCTATTTTAGTGATTAAAACGATTATGTTAATTGATCAATTTTTTAGGATTTTAAAGATATGTTGCACTTTTTACTAGTTTCCATGAATATTAAACATGTTAATAGGCTCAATTTTTTAAAAATAAATTCATAACTATTTACCAAATGTAAAATGAAGAGTCTCATTTAATAATTCATTTTTATTTTGTCATATTTTAATATTAAAATACATAAATAAATTAAAATATAAATAAATAATATACATTCTAATTTTTATGTTTATTTACAAATATTAGTGAATTAGTGACTTTAAATTAATCGCATTTTTTTTAACCAAAAAACTTAAATCCGGATTTTTTCTGCTTAAAATATTAAGTATTCTACAAGATATGAGCCAATTTTCAGCTTATTTGAAGCCGACTTTTTTTGGAAAATTTTTTGAAATGTTTATGTATTTTAGCGTAAAAACCGTAATTTCTGTTAAAATATGACAAAATAAAAATGAATTATTAAATGTGACTCTTCATTTTACATTTGGTAAATAGTTATGAATTTATTTTTAAAAAATTGAGCCTATTAACATGTTTAATATTCATGGAAACTAGTAAAAAGTTCAACATATCTTTAAAATCCTAAAAAATTGCTAAATTAAGATAATCGCTTTAATCACTAAAATAGATAAACTTTATAATTTTTTTAAATTTATTTTTGAGTTTTATATGTTGAAATAAAGCAGTCAACAAATTTTTAGCCAAATTAAAAATCTCAACTGCAACACTTGAATGACTTGAGCTGGAATGTCCCTTATATAATTATGATGTATATTATATCATAATTATGAAATATAATTATGATAGAATTGACCAACATTGGATAAATAATTGACTGCCAATATAAACTGCAGATCAGCGGTTACCTAATACGATAACATAAAATTTTTTTAAACTATAGATCTGTAAATAGTGTGAACATTTAATAGAATAATAATGTAAAAATACCGTTTTTATCTGCTTATTTATCTTTAAAACGATATGTATGAACTAATTATAATACTACATTTTCTTAGCCCCAGAAAAATGATATATCGAAGTCATAGAAGTATGAAGTTTAGTGTCTGAAGCAATATATACAAGAAAGAACAACATGTCTTACTTTTTTTAAATAGTAATTATTATTATTCCATATTACAATTATTTTATTAAAAAGATCTTTATTTACTGCAACTTTTTACAAAGTCCTAAAAACTAATTATATAAAAATAGAAATAATAAGCAAATTAAAAAATTCATCGAAAACAAATTTAATTATACAAAAATATTATTCATTTATTTTTTTTTTCATTAATTTATTTAACTAACATTTATATTATTGTTTTTTTATATTAACGTTAAGAAAAAATGATGAAAGTTTGTGTTGCAAATGCAGAAAAGCAATATTATTTATTGTCAACTCAGTTTGTCTACAATGTTTAATAGTAAAATTGAAATATAAAAATAATTTCAATTGAATTTTAACAAATTTGAAAGCGTTACTTGTTTAACTATCATATATGGTTAGTAAGCTAAAGAAAATGTGCGTAAATTTAGCATTTGGGCTCAACGCCAGATAATTCTCTGCTTCGCGGTGTGAAACGGCCTTTGCTCATTTCATACTCAATATCCCATAAAACACTTCTTTTTGTAATACATCTTTAATTATCCATTAGGCATAAGAACTTCAGTATATTGAATGAAAATGACCATCGATGAAGATAATAAGCAATCGATAATACGCTTATTCCATATATCATTCAATGTATCATATTCAAAGGCAATACTTCAAGAAGACTTCAAATCTTGAAAGATATAAAATACTTATTAATTTATAATAAAAGAATGAAAATAATCAGTTTCTTAGACTGGTAATATTCAATATTTTAAATGTTATTTGCTTTTCAATTTAATATCTTCATTTTATTTTAATAAAACTATAATCATTCGTCTAGCAAAAATTAATATAAAAATATACAATTTAAAATTGTTTCAAAATGTATTCGTTACCGTACTTATAAAGATATGATTTCTTTAGGTGCATTAATATTTAAATTATTATTTCTCTCATGTCAAATATTTTGAGCAGATAGCAAGAATTAGTTTTCACTGAGAACTATAAAGCTGTAAAAAATTAAGTTGAATATAATATTTATTTCATTATATCACATAGATGAATCCTTTGAAAAAGCTTTGAATGCTGAAAATCCACACATAAATTCAAATTTAGTTTGTTTAACGTGCCATAAATATTAATAAGATTGTTTCTCTGATTTTTACAATAGTTTTAAAAATGAATCTTATTTTTATTCAATTTAATGTGATATTTAATTATCTTCAAAATGAATTAAATTATAAGTTATAATGATTAATTACAAAGCTTTATTAATTTTAACTCAAAGTATAAATTCTTATATATGATTTTTATCAGGTTTTACAACCTTATTAATATTTTTTTGACATTTTGTTATAAATAATAAAAACTAATAGTTATCTCTGTACATGATTTTGGCACTATGAATAAATGTTTGCATAAATAAAAAGTGATACTTAATTTAATCGTCGCAATACATAGTAATTAATATGAAATGATCAATCATATATTTTATAATAAAGGAACATACGTATTACTGTACAAACAAAGTACAAAACTAATTTCTGTACAGAAATCTTACATACATAATTTGTCCCTTAAAATAAGTTTGAACTAAATTATTATGTTTACTTATAATTCAATAACAGTTACTTTAATTAAAAAAAGTCTAGCTTATTTTAATTATAATAAATATTACAATTAATTTTTATACAAAAGCGATTCACAGATTAACACAAATTATTATTACACATTTAAAGATATTTGCATTAAGAAACAATTTTTTTTTTATTTTTTACATTTAAATGGTTTTGTACACCGCTTGATGCATGTAATACTATTGGGTTTGGCAAATGGACAATATAGTATAGCTTTAAAAAGTTTTTCATGTTTGATTCATAATGAAAGACGCAAGTTCTTTGGTTTACGTATGTGCATCCCCGAGTTAAACTGTGCGCATATTACACTGATTTCATTCTCGAATATTTTATTTCTGAAATATCCGAAAAACAAGTTTTTAATCTATGATCTGTAAACTTATTTGCGATAAAGGTTTAATATTAGAAATTCTACAATGCGCGTGCAAAAATTATTTGACAAAATATTTGATTCTGACAAGCTTCGAATAATTAATTTGATTGTACATATATTTTATGTTTATTATACGCAGAAGAAACATAATTCAACATCAAATGTCACAATAATTTGAATTCAAAATATTTTTATCAGTTTTTTTGTATTAAACATACAATTAACTGCTTAAAGTGATTCTTTAATGAAATTCGCTGCTTCTCTCTTTTGCTAATGGAGTCACCATTAACTCTATCCTTTTTGCTCTTATATAGCTTTTGCTCTTATATATAAGAATCACCTTAACTTACTCAACTCACTCAATACTTAAATGCTTAACTTTGTCAAAAATAATGTTTGCAATTATTTTTTGGTAAGATACAAATATAATTGTACAATGTCAACAATAAAAAGACGTCGCATTTGTAAGAAATAAATTTTCATAAGAGAATATTCTAAAGCACTGAAATACTTTCGAATATTATTCGTGAAGTACGAAAATATTATTTTTTGAATTTATTTTTCATTTATTATTTTTAAATAGATTTCATTTGTGTAAAGAGGAGTGCTTCAAAAATATATTTCTATAACAATTTTTACATCGAGATTTCGAGATTCTTCAAAGAATCGAATCAGTTATCGCTAACTCGCATACATACATTGACTTGAAAAAACAAATCTTGTCAGTAACTATTTACAATCGTAATAAAGTCCTGAAACGTGACGTTTAAAGAAATGTCACCTAGGACTTTGCAACCTGAGGTGTATCGTCATCGTTTCTGCAAACATACATTTTACTATCCATTCATTCGGACGTTCTGTAATGTTTAAATATACTTTTCCAATAATGAGGAAAAATCAACTTCAACTATTACAATATTCAATTTGCGAATATTTTTATGGTATTTTTCAGTTATTTCATACTGATAAAATTTAACAAAAGATAAATTAGAATTAGAGAATACCAATTAAAACGTTTGTTTCAATTGCTCATATGTTACAAAAAAAATCATGTTCCAGGGTCCCATACGAAACCAGGTAGGAATAAAGCCTTTGTAAAGTGCTAGAAAGCCTTCATTTTTTATTGTCTGCAAAAAATATATAGTAAATATAATATTTATTTGTATTTATTAAATTTGTCTTTGCTATGGATTAAAATCCAGACTTTGTTTCGAATGTATGAAAAAACAGATTTCAATACTAATTTGTCATACTTCTTTTATTCAATAGATAATAAATAATTTTCTTTATCAACTTACTTGTAGAAAACAATCTAAACTGCCAGCATAAAAATATGCAGATGATGTACCATTTGGTACACGTACTCTTCTTTGATTCATCAACCTCGTCTAAAAAATATGAATCCATTAAATGTTTTATCGAATAAAGAAAGTAATGTTTATATGAAATATTGCATTTTTCATACATCAATATTCATACAAAAATTAATATAAATTAAATAACTTACACGAACAACATCAATTGGAGTTGACGCTACCGCGCTTCCCATACTAGCAATAAAACTCGATCTAAAAATTATTAAAAATTATGTATAATAAATTAAATGAAATTCATAGATACTTTAAACAAATATTTCATATGACTCAAGAACTTGAACTTACAAAAAATGATTATTCACACTATCTCCTAATATAGGTATCAACTTTTTTTTACTAAAATCATATATAGGCAATTCAACCGCTGCAATAATCGCAGCTCTTTGTGATGTAGGCCCTACACCCTAGACATTCAAAAATTAATACAATTTAAATTGTGACATTCATAACAAATTTAGTAAAATGTCAAATTTATAATAAATTATATAAAAACAACATACATTAAAATAAATAGAATTTAAAAAATTATAAATGTACCCTCCATAACCCTCTGACTCCCTCATTTCGATAGACCTCTTGAAAACATTCCATTAGGGTCAAATTTGCACCAAATCCAGTCACCTGCATTCGTACTTTAACAACATCTGTCGGATTCGCAATTGCACTAGATATTGCACCAGCAACAGCCGCACAAACAATATTTATAACAAACAAATCATCTGTACCCCATCGATCTGTTGCTGTTTGTTTCAATGAATAATAAGTTCCAAATTTAATAGTTCCATAAGTTGCTTGGCGAAGAATTGCAGAGCTAATTCTACATAAATGAAACATATTAATGACATGAAAAATAAAATTATAATTAAAACAGAATTTTTAAGGTTTTGAACATTGCAAAAAGCATTTATAAAAAATATATAAAAATTACAACAAAAAAAACTAACCCTGAGTACAAAGATTTGACACCTTCTTGTTTAGTAATTTGCAATAATGCATCTGTCATGCCAGAGTACTTCAAATATGAGTGTTTCTTATCTAGCTTTTGGCCTTGAACTTGTAGTCGAGTCTTCGTTGTATCCAACGGAAATGTTCCTACATGAGAAAAATCAATTTATTACTTTATGTCACGTCAATGTATTAACGTTTATTATTCATGCATAAATTACTTAACTCCGATAACATCTTATACAATATTATCTTACTTATATCAATTTAAATACAATACCGAATGCGTCATTTAAACGATACACAATTTTCAATCTGACGTATTTATTGAAAATACATAAAATTTATCAGAAATTTACCAAGTTCAGCGACAATTGATGCTAAACCACCATAGACAAACGGTCTCCAGTCATTCCAGTTTCCTTCTCCCATCCCAATCTTAACCTCTGAAAAAAAAAACGATTTTTTTATTACTATATAATCATTTTCAGATAAATGAGTTTATAATTCAATTACATGCAATAAAATACAATTATATTATTTTATAATCTGGCAATAATAATTAAAAGGTAATATTTAATCAATACATTTTTATGCAAAATTATTTCATTGTAAAAAAAAACAGTCTAAAAAACTTTAAACAATATAAGGAAAATGTCAATAATTGAGATTGTCAATACTAAAAAAAAGTAGGATTTAAATTAAGACAATGTTAATTGCTTACATAATGTAGTTAAACTAAAACAAAGTTACAGTATAGATGAAGTGACAACTGTCAATTTCATAAGAAAAAGTCAATGGCGATTGTTATTGAACACTTTCAAGTGCAAAACTGACTTTAATTGTATTACACACATACCGATTAAACCTTGACATTAACTAATATTATATCAAATTCCTTGATAAAGCCAATTTTTTCTACACTGCAAAATGTGTTTCAATTTTACAATTTTAAATTATATTTTTTTTAAATTCTAACAATAATAACAATTTTCAGCATAATTTACCGTAAAATAATTTTAAAAAATTGCATAAAAACACAAATAATATTAACACTTGTGACAATAATTAGAATTTAATCATTGTTGATTGTTGTAGTATAACAAATGGCAATTGTTTGTGACAGTGTTAGTTCTTAACAACAATAGCGTTTAAATGAAAAATAAATTGATTATTACTACCTTTGAAGTAAAACGAAGTTTTTTATAAGTTATAAAACGTAATACGAAAACTCGTGGCTCCGGTGTAGATTAGATGGTTAGATTACAGCAACGTGTATTTTCGTATTATAACATAAAATTGTTTCAATAAACAACAGCGGTGCTCATATTTGATCGCAAAAGCGATTTACGCACATATCACGTGCGATTTTTCTGTGACGCGAACGTTTCCCGGGTTGACGAAATTTTTGTATTTAAATAACATGTTATTCGAAAATATAGACGTACATTTTTTCTGCTATTCGATTCTGCTGGACAAGTTGCGAGCTTTGATTAATCGCAATGGTGCGCCAACTCGAACTTTAAAAGCGCCAAATTTGAAATTCAAATCACTTGAATAATAATTGCTTCATCATTTAAATGACAAAAATTATAATCTTAATGTCATTTTTTCTTAAATTAAACAAATATTTATAATTTTGTATTAAAACATTTATTTTATGCATAAAATAATGTAAAGCAGATTATTTGAATTTATACAGGTTTAACATAAAAATAAGTGTTGAAATTACAATGATATAATTCTTTGAATTAATAACTTTTATTGAATTCAATATCCATATACATGAAACAATTTTATAAACTGTAGATCAATAACAAAAGTGCTTTGAATATATCTTTTAACCACAACTCACAACAAATAAAAAATATCACATTGCGGTAAAAGTTATTATAATTATTAACAAATATTGTACAGATTGTCAATGCAATTAAAATTATATTAAATCTACACATACACTAATTATTTATTGTAAAAAAAACAGATATAAAAATATTTGAAAATAAAAACTTATAAAACACATTGTACAAAGTATAATTTCAATTAATGAGAATTATGTTTCATATATTTTTTTTAAAACTTATTTGGTTTATTTGGTTACTGTATATTTATTTTAAATATTATTTTTATTATTTATTATTGAAATTCATGTTAATTATTCTTAGGCAGTGATTTTATCTTGTACTTTCTCTCGATATGACAAAGATTGTTTTAGTCTAAAATCTCAAGCTTTAAATGCTTTTAAAATTGATCATTCGAAGACAACAAAATATGCAATAAAGTGAAATACAATTATGACAATCAGATACATTTTTAAATCCATTCTTAATATATAACAATTTCAAACTATTTCTTCAAAATATATAAATTTCAGATCACTTAAGTGATCATTTCCAAATTATTTGAAATTACATCGAAAAATAAATACGTTCAATCTTTATTTTGTAATTAAAAATGCATTCATTTACTTGATAAATAAAAAATGCAAATTATTTTACTAAGCATTTTTAACCATTATCACTTGATTAAATAATTTCTTCGGAATGTAGTATTAAATTACAATAACATATTGATACCAGTAAATGTAAAGAAACATAATTATAAAGCACATTTTAGTTTTTAGTATGTTATAAAATTATCCCTTTTTATCATTGTTGTTACCATAAATTTGATTATTACGTAAATGAATAATCTAAAGTATTATTGGACGTCAAAATATCCTCATTATTTACAATTTTTGGCTTATTCAAATCGCCAGATTCATCGTCTTCAAAATACACCTAGAAATAACGACATTGTTTAAATTGTTTATTTCTATCTTGCATTTTTATATAACAAATAAATTACATAAATTACATACAAGTATAGCTTACCCAATTTTTTTCTTTCGATGTCTTAATATCACATGATAAGTCTATTAATAATTGCTTGTCGTTTTCCGTATTCGCTTTTATTTTATTCTGTGCGTTTTCGCTTTTATTTAAAGTTGAATCTAAGAAAAAGAAATAATGTTCAATATTACAATATAATTTAAACGATAATTAATAAATTAATAATATAAAGTAATTATTCTTACCTTCGGTATTGCTTTTGTCTTTTTCTTGGACTCGAGATTTTGTTCGCGATTTTTCCCACGCTTCATAAGCCGTTTTAAATGCCTGCGCTACAGTCAAAGCTACGGTTTGCGCGACTTTCCTTTTAGGGCATAAAAAAGCATGGCACTCCATTGTTTCGTTGAAATTCGTTGCGATAAATGCAAAAACATGATCATGCGTTGCATCAGCAGAACAATATGATATTCTACAACAAACATTGTTTTTCGTACACGTTATATAAGTTTATTGTTTATTATTTATTATTATAAATAAAACAACATTTTATTTACCATAAAACTACTTTTAACAAAAAGTGTTCTTACTTATATATAACTTTTATGTATTCAATACTTATATTCATAATTTCATCTAAAAAATTTTTTATACCTGTACATTGAAATTTGATGCTGATCTTCGTCGGTGGCCAAATCTGTGATTCTTATTCCCCGCAGGCTTATGGATAATAAAATGCGTTGCAATTTTTTGTTGCCTACTTTTGACTGTAAAATTAATGCAGATTTGCATATCTTATTCAACTTTTGATGGACTTTAATTAAAATTTAATCCTTTTTGTAAATAATAAAAATATATTCTTTCTTCAATTAAAAAAATAGATTATTTAATAAAATATTTAAACATTCAATTACTTGAAAAAAAAATGAATAATATATAAATCAAATTAAACAGTTTCCTTATCTTATTCACTCTTTAATTAATATGAAGATAATGTTATAAAAAATATACCATATTAATAATTGTTTTAATTGCCTCGGCGGTGGCTTCCTCGCTCGATGGTTTTTCCACCAAAGTGCTTCCCAAATATTTCAAATTAAAGCTCACTTCCGCGTTACTCATAAATGTGTTATGTCTCTCCTCGAGGCATATCGCATGATCGCTGGTGATCTCAATTCGTTCATGACTGTTCGTTAAAACAGTTACCCATTCCTCGCTTAACTCTGAAAATCATTTATTTTCATGATTATTAATTAAACTTTGATTGTTCAAGATTAAATAAAGTTTTGATTAATATTTTTCTAAAGGAAAGAAATAAAAAGAAATTGAACTTTATAATTGAACAACTTTTTAAACTTCGTTTAAGAGAAGAGAGAGACGAAATTTTCTTTTTTTTTGCATACACTATTAACTCGAATAATTTATTTCCTAGTATGCTTATTGTTCATGATAAAATTATTTAACAATTAAACCATAACTAACACTTCAATTAATTATTTAACTAAATAACAAAAGAACCGTAAAATATTAATAAGTAAGCCAAAATATAACTCACTTTTATGTTTCGCACTACTTTTCCAAAAATTTTTTAAAAACGACATTTTACTACTGATAAACGTTAAAGTAATCAGTTGAATTGACTGGACCACTATTGATACAATTAATTCAATTGCAAATTCATTTTTTCGATGTTTGTTATTTTTTTTTAACAAAGTCACCCGATCGATAGAAGAACTTGTTGGTTCATTGACCAGTTGTGTTGTGTTGTTCTGACATGAGTCGATTATTTGCTTGCATATATGTCCGTCAAATTTGTCATTTAATTTATTTCAATGTATTAATATTGATGGCAAATTTGAATATCGTAGTGATGGCATTTCGATTGCGACTGATTAACTTTTTCGAACTTTTGGTGTCACTGACTTGATGGAGGTGCATGATATGACAAAAAAACACGGGTCACCGTTAGCCAAAAGACCCTGCAGACGACTGAGCCAATTCAGCATCCAGGGTCGTTTGCGCATCCTCCATCCGTCTGTTCACTCAACCCCCAGTTCTTATCGTGTCTTGTGTGCCACTTGAAGCGAATTTCGCTGAAAAGCCACCGAGTTTGGCAATGTAGCGAAAATCAAAGTAAATCGATAAACACATCTACATGCATTTATTTCATTAACAAAATAAATTAAATTAATTTTATTATAAAATCATGATCAACATTTGTACGCTAAATTTGGCATTTAATCTTTATATTGACTTAACGTTTTACTATTTTTTATATGATTGAGAATTAAATAAGAATTGTTTGTTTTAATTACAATTATTTCATCTAAAGTACTTGCAAAATTGTTGAAATAGCTTCACGTGCAATTATTTGTATTATACAACTAATTTCAAGTTGACATGATTTGTCTTAATTTCTTAATCGAAATACATTTTACTTGACAATGTAATTTTTCGATATTATATCATATCATCTTCATAATTAAATTATTTTTAGTTTCAAAGTTCCCAAGAATAAGAATAATTCATTAAAGAGACCAATACAAGTTTTTTTATTATTTTTTCAACATTTTGTAAAGAAAATGAACCTTCAAATCAAGTACATATATAATGTTTGTAAAGTTCTTTTAATTATGCAACCTTCATTTTATTGTTATTTCAGTATTAACGACCAAGGGAGAAAAAATGATTTGATATTCAAGAGAATAACTGAGCAAACATTTGAAAATGTTGAATAAAAATGCAAAATTTTAAGAGTTTGCAGAGTTGGAAATTTCGGATATTTTGAAAATTTTTAATAATAATAATGTTTGTTAATGAAACATTATGATTATAAATGTACGATAATGATTGGAGCAGAGATGATTATATTCATTTTAAAAAATGTAAGGACGACTGAAGTCTTTAAGACCAAACAAATGATCAATGATGTAATGATCAGTGTAACTTGCGCATCAGTGGCGTCAAAGTTTTTTTCCTCTCTTGTAATGGAAAGGCATGCGACGGGATTTAAAGTGAAAGAGTTAAAAGTGTAACATTTAGTCCTCGGGGCTTTCATGGTTGCCATAACTCTATACAAAGTAGGGATAATTGATGCTTTGCACTTGGCTGATGTAAGAATTAAAGACTATGGAATGATATGCTTCATTAATTTGGATAATCGATTTTGAAAAATGGATCTTAATATCATTTTCACCGGACATTAAATCAGACGTATTTCATATTTTATGCGAAATTATAAATGAATAAAAATATTTAAAGTTATGCAATTCTTCTTATAAAAACAGACATTTTGTATTAAACAAAAATAATGCAAAATGTTTAGAACTAAAATTGTTAAATTTTATAGGAAAAAATTGCATTAACTTCTTCTTAGTTTACAACATTTTTTTATTAAAATAAAATACAAAAATTCTTTAATTTGATCAAGAACATTTAAAGATAATAAATGAAGTTGAATTTAATATGAATAGGTAATAGAAAAGATGTTACTATATCGAAATCTAATATTGCAAATAACGCAACTGCACTTGACCTATTGACTAATTTTAGGGTCAACGCTATCTTATTAAATTGAAAAGATATTATTGCTATTTATAATTAGTTCTTACTTTTGTTTAATGCGCAAAAACAACGTTAAAGTGCTGTTTATATATAATATTTTAAATAAGATGAACTTAATACAAACATTTTATATTTGCACGTGTTACTACAAAACTTTGCACTAATTTAATTGAAAAACTTGTTCACTTACTTTTGTGTCTAGAAAATTTAATTTTTTTAAACAACTTCATGTTTGAAGAACAAAGAATAAATTAAATTCAATCCTTTTCTTGATTTTCAATTTGTATTCGATGTTCACTGTTAATTTGAAATAACTGTTATTTATGTAAAAAAATTAATAACAAAAGCGTCCGTACAGTTCGAACGGTGATCGCAAAATACTCGACGCGTGTTTTTCATTTATAACACAAGCCGTTGCTTTATGAGTGTATGTATGAGTGCTCTCTTTAACAAGAGCCTCCACATCCAAAGACTTTTCTCAAATTTCGTCTCTCGTTACTTCTGCCTATTGAAATTCGGCAACAAATAATTTTATGAAATCCTGATTGCTCTTTAAATACAATGATATTTTTAAATTATAAAACGTTACATTAAATAAAACGATGCAAACAAATAACTTTAGTCGATTATGATCACAAAGCGATCAACAAATAATAAATACATATGAAACAGATCATTTTTTAAACAAAATCATTTTTTATATTCAATAATTAACTTTTATTTTTTAATAGATAAATAAATATGAAAGAAGGAAGTAAAATTTTCCAGTAAAATGCACTAGTTTGAAATTTAACTTTCTACAATTATCAGAGGTATAATTAACATAACATATCAGAATAACAAAATAAAATGTCATGTAATTATTAGGCTTATAAATGAACTTGTTGGAAAATGTTTGAACTCTTACCGTAAAAATTCAAATTTAAATATGTTCAGGAATTTATTAAAAAAAATGTTGTGTACGAGATATCATTATTATTTTTCAGAACATCACTTTTCTGCTTGTATAAATGTTGCGACTATCTTATTAAATATAATACATTGTCAAAAATGTATAATATTGAAGTTTTTGACAAATTTTGAACAATGTAAAACTTATTTACAAGCCTAATAATTATGCAAAGAAAATAATGTTATGCAACTTATGAAATAAAAATTGTTGATTGAAGTCAAATAACAAATTCAGTCAGTTGCTTCTATACAAGTTTATTTTCATATGAAGCACTTGACGTCTTTTTTGAATACATTGATCTAGTTCGATACAAACATATACGTAAAGATCTTACATTGATTCTACGGTTATGGATTCCCATACGATCGTTAGCATAAATTCTGTCACGATATTACTTTTTTTCCATTGTTCTATTATAACAATTATAATTTCACCGTCGTTTTTTATTATTTTTTTCTTTCATTTTCTTCATAAAATTCATAATAAATACTGTCAAGTAATTGGCGAAATGTGTCTAAAGCTAAGGTCTTTTCTTTCTCGAGTTTTATTAATGTTATATGTATAATTATATATTATTTATCATTGTATAATTGTGTATTATTATAATTATTAATATTAATATTATTATTATTATAATTATTATTAAGTTCGCTTAATATTAAAAATAATACTTATCATTAAGAGTATATATATTTTATACACATATGGTAACGGTCGCACGTACAATCATCGACATAGTTTGGCATTTTATTTACAAAACGTTTCTACGATGAGAACTGAACGTTAATATCCTTACAACACCTTAAATTTATTCGTTTTCTCTCACACTTGTTTCGGCGTCTCTGTAAGATCAAAATGTAGTTGACTCAACCATATCTTTGTTAAATCAACTAATTTTTTTCTCGATGAAGTTGTTTGATGAAACAGCAAAGTTTCCGATGACTTAACCGGCATCATCATTGATCTATGCACGAAAACCCTACCAAAACCTGAATTGCTGTTTTTTGCAACCAACATCGTCCATCGATTAACCCACTCACTTAATCCAAGTATGAGATGCAACCTAAAATTTCGATTCTCGTTTTTTTCTTTTTGTTGTAATTTTATTTTTCTTTCAGCTCTAATGGACTTTCAGCATTGCACCTCGAGCCATGGGAATCGGCCTTTTGTAGGATCAACATAGACATTAGACTTGAACAGTTGCATTGTTGCGTTGGTTGACAAAGTAGGCAAAAGCCAAACTACGTCAACATGAATAAATTAATTTGCGAACAAGTTGAAGATAACGAATATGTACAGAATCGGCGGCAACGGAACACTATATTTCAATGTCCAATAATTTGCGAAAGTATGCCGAGAATCAACGATACGAAACATACTTCATTTTTTTTCTTTTTTCCTTTTTTTACATAAATTGTTTCATTTTC
The DNA here is from genome assembly GCA_022817425.1 of Gryon sp. ZL-2020. Taxonomy (NCBI): domain Eukaryota; kingdom Metazoa; phylum Arthropoda; class Insecta; order Hymenoptera; family Scelionidae; genus Gryon; species Gryon sp. ZL-2020. The sequence continues at coordinate 51,985 of JABFPJ010000103.1, read as the reverse complement.
TTTTTTATCGTCTCACTCATTTGGTCGCATTCACGCGTTCATTGTTAAGACATAGTACAGCTTGGATTAATTTACATAATTAAGATTTAACGCAGGTTTTATAAATATACGCCTCTTTGGCCGAATAGAAATTATTATCAGTGTTGCCAGATATATTTTCTTTCATCTATAAATAATAAATATGTGTCATATATCAGAACTAAAAGTAAAATATTGATAAATATATGCAAATAAAAGGGAGTAAAGTCACATAAATTAAAAATATCAATATAAATTTCAATAATCAAGTCGAATAAGTCTGTACTTCCAGTTAGAATTCTATGTCAGATGGTCATCCAGCCTCGGTGAGGAGTCCCTTTCAGAGACCCATATTGAGACCTCCTTTATATAGAGGAACTCCTTGCTTTCCGGTCACATTTCAGGGATATAGGTCCCCTCCCCAGATAAACCTCGGGTTGCAAAGACTAGAGTTAGGTCAAACTCCCAGACTGTCCACTTTCAGCAGTCCCCAAACATCAGGACACCAGAGGAAAAAGAAAAACAATAAGAACAAGAAGAAGATGTCTGTACAACAGGAAGATCCTACTTTGGATTTGTGGAGAGGATATGGCGACATGATTTAGGGTCTGGCCTGGTTGAGTGCTTGGAGCAAAGTTGACTACAACCCAGATCAAAATCCTTTTCACAAGCAAATTCCACCAGTCTCTGGACAACCGCAGCCTTTTAACATATTCAGGGCTTTTATTATTACAGCATCACACAAGTGGAATTAAATGCCCCCCCTGCAACTACCTTTTTTGAAAAGGAAGAGAAAGAAGGGAGAGTAGTTGATCGAGTACTCCTTTTTACCATCTATATATTCTGTGAAGAAAAGAGTCAGGAACCAGAGCCATTTTACAAAAAGTATATGAACTATGTCAGAAGTTCATACGAAACATTCGAGCTCAGCGAGAAACAAGACTTCATCGCAGTCTTCACTGGATTTATAGATGATTCAGAAAGAGACAGAGATGCTCCCCACATGCTTCAGTGGGCTGATTTCTTTGATCAGATTGCTCAAACAAATGATCAATTGAGAAACAGAGTTTTGGCATGGATGTCTGCTCAAAAGATCAACTATACTCCACAAGCTACTGCACCCAGACAGTCTCTCGTAAGTTTTGCATCCGGCCCGACTCCTTCATCATCACGGATGCAGAGTATTTGTGATGAAATAGAGGCTGTCCATGGGAGTAATGGGCAACCTGATTCGAGTCCCCGGCCCCTATATCCACAAATTCGGAAAATGGTGTCTTATAATCCGTTAGGGAATACATTTGCCTCAATTCTATTCCAGAATTTCATCGATTCTGTGACAAAAAGAAATCCTGAAATTTGCGACGCTTTAAAAAAAGGATCAATCAGTTACGAACAGCATAAGAGATGGGAAAGGGAAATTTTCATTCCATCATTTTTGGTCCAGGCTGAGGGCATGGGCATCCATCTTGTTGAAAAACAAAAGTCTGCCATAAAAGATACTGAGCTTCTTGCAGAAAGCATCGCTGATAAAGTATCCACTGTGAAGATCTGTGAGAAGAGTCATAAACTTTTGGAAGAGAGAGAACCTTGACCTTGTCATTGGATGCGACGCCAATTCGCATTACACCGTCTGGAGAAGTACCGACATCAATGACAGAGGAGAGAAACTACTTGAGTACCAATCGGGAACTGAACTGGACATCATGAACCAAGGAAAAGAACCGACTTTTGTCACGAGTAACAGGAGAGAAGTCCTAGATATCACACTGTACTTGATAAATGGTCACATAAACTTCTGCAACTGGAGGGTCTCCAATGAAGAGTCTATGTCTGATCACAGAACAATCCATTTTGAGGTGAAAGGTAGAATCTCGATGCCCTCACAGTTGAGAAATCCGAGGAATACCAACTGGAGAGGATTCAGAGAAGAACTCAAATACAGATTGACAGATCAAAGACGCGCCTGTATGGCACCAGAGAAGGCTTGGAACTGACAGTGCAATCTTTAGAAAGTGCAGTGAGATTATCCTATGAAAATAACTGCCCTGTTACAACCAAGAAACTGGGGTGTAGTACTCCTTGGTGGAGTAAACACCTGGAGGAACTGCGAATTAGTACCAGAAGAAAGTTTAACAAGGCTATGAAATCGAAGAACCGAGTACACTGGTATAGGTGAGACTGAGAACCCGACATGTAGATGGTTCAATCAGATAAAGCCTATATAATGTTCCCTTCCACATAAACCTTGTAGTCAAGCGGTTCATCAGACATAGTTGAGCGTAGAGTTGGTTGATGATTAATAGTAGAATTGGTTAATGATGAATAGTAACATAGTGTCGAAGATTTGCGCTTGACGTAAACTTGAGTAATCTCAGTAGTTTTTTGTAATATTCCAGTTGGATTCTCTCGATGACGTCGAACGATTAAGAATTTATGTGTCCAGGTGTTCACCCCGTCTGATCGTGACCAGTTATGCCAGAAATTATTTTTGCAAAGAGATGCCAAAATGCTAAAGGGGATGCATAGTCTGTTATGGATTTTGGTTCGATACGGTAGGTATTGGGCTCAGCTAATGCAACTTATATTGAATGATGAGAATACGGAAGGTTCGTCTAAGAATCTTGGGGAAGATAGATAGGTCATGTTGATTTTGACGGAATTGTTCAGATCGGTCGATATAGTTCGGATGAAAGTCGTCCCATACACAAACCATCGCCATAAATCAGAAATTCACGATAAGTTAAAAAAAATATTTTAATAAATAATGTTAAATTAGTAAAACAATATTCACTAAATATTTGATGGTAATAATTAATAAATTGTTGTAGAAGTAATTACTTTATATATAAAAATGCAATTATAAAATTATAGTTAAAAATAAAATAAAAGCACTGCTTGTAATATTATTAATTTAAAATTCAAGCTGGCAACATTGATTTCTACATGCAAATTACTTTTTCTCGAAATTCATAAGAAACTTACAATGATAAAGCTGAGTTTCGTAATCTCGCCATAATTATGCGTAACTTCAGAATTAACAGACAAAGTAAACACGTAACAAACATTGTTAATATATATTTTGTGTGACAATTTGTCTTCAGTTTCTATATTTATGCACTTTTTATTTATATAATAAAAGCTTTATATGTATACATAGATATACAATTTATTTCTTCATATCGATGCAAACTGAATCACAATAATTCATTAAGAAATTGCTTTCTCTTATCCACCACATATGCCCTTATATTTATTAGTTAAGTTAGTTTTCATTCAGAGTATGGTCGTAGTTTTCTTGCGTATTAAACATGAAAATGGTCTACGTCTCATTCACAGCTGCAATACAATATTTTCTTTATAAATCGAAAAAGACAAAGATCTCATAAACATTTCTTTTATGTCTCAACTTTGGAATTCGTTTCATTGAAATTGTTAAAAGGCACTTCGAATTCAATGGAAAATCAAAGTGTTTTCTTGAATAATGTGCAAAAATGGGTAGAAAGAATATAAATAGGATGAATAAAGAACAATTTAATAAAAACTACACGTGATTTTGTCTAAAAGTTGAGTTTATAAATGTTTATGCGATATTACTGAGAGGTTTCATTTAAATATCATACTGTAGCATCACAGTGAGATGCACTTGTTTATTGCATATTAAGTTTAATTTAGGTTGAAAGTGGAGTAACTGTATTTTGCTGTATTTATGTTTCGTAGACGCGGGAACAAATATTGTACTCTAATATCACTTGAATAGTGTAAAAATTTGAGTAGAACAATGGTGATATTTGAGAAGTTATAAGATTATAAAATTGTTATTTAACTTCGTTCTTTCAACTAGACATTGTTAACATTGTTTAAAATACACAAATGATATAACTTTAAAAATAATTAATAAAATTATTCAAACTATATAAAGTATATAATAGAATAATGACTTCAGTGGCATGACAAAAATATCTAAAAAATATTAAAAATTATAACATTATTTAAACTTTAATCACTTTAAATAATCTGGAATAAAATTGTGTCCAATTATTTATTATTAAAACTCAATAAATCAAGCAAAGAAAAATAGCTTTTGGAAAGTTTGAAAAATATACATTTAACAAAACCCGATACATAGATGAATTTAAAAAATTAGATTTCAAAATTAATATTTTCAACGTCATTTAAAATAATGATAATATTTCTGTTGAAATAGTTTACAAAACAACGTAAAAATCGGACACTTGCAATTTCTTACATGAAAATATGTATTTTGTGAAAATCGACGTATAAAAGGAATATGACTTATTGCATTATATGTTCATTATCATATACCTAATTACATCAACATTGAATCTTAAATAAAAACACCAAAATTAAATTGTGAAAACTTGACATACCCTTTTACAAATGTATATAAAAATAATGGAGTAAATGCACGCAAGTGAGCAAGTAGTTTTTAATATGTATATGTGTGTATATGTGCTTTGCAAAGAAAAAAAATATGATACAAAAGAAAAACCCAAAAACTATATCAATGATTTAAATTCTTGGTGAAATGTCAGAATAGCAATTCTTGCTCAACTGACGCGCTCCAGTTGCTTGTATTTCTATAAACATTCGATGAGCAATGCAGCAAAGACATTTTGATCTTCTCTCCAATGTATCACTTTAAATACGCTACGAAAGATTTTACGATAAACAAATTACACGAACAAGAAATGTGGCGATTTCTTTCCAAAGTGTATAGAGAAGATATCATGTATACATGATTTTTTTACCAAATATTAAATATTAATTTTATCGCCACATATATTGAAAAAAATATCATCTGTTCATAGAACAATTTCAATCCAATTTATATTTTACAAGCAGATGACGCAAAGATTCGGTCTATGATTATCGTACGCATATCATTGAAAAGCGACTCTAAAAAGCACATAAAAAACTTTGGCTTAAATATGCTCCGATAAATGAAACAGTGAAGATTTCTGCTGTTTTGACTCCTTTCTTTTAGCCTTCCTCTTTTAAAAAATGTAATTCGTTAATTAGCTTTTATCTTTTTTTTTGTTTGAAAAAGTGGACAGATAAACAAGAAAGCTCGTTGTGTTAAACGGGTTGCTTACCTTTCCAACCCGAAATAAGTTATAAACTTGATTTTGTTTTAATTTATCTTTCCTGAGAATTGAAAAGAAGATCGCTTTTTCATGAATATTTAGTTGACGTATGAAAATCATGAACGATTTTCATCTCAGGAAAAGTTATATCTGTTGCTTTTAAGAGGTAACAACCGACGAAGGAAGCGGACTGCTGTTGGCCTTCGGTCACGCGACATTCGTTGATTCCTGCTCACCCCAACCCTCACTGTCGCATTCGCTTTCTGATGCCGAATCACTGTCACTGAACTCAACGGCTACGCGTCGAGCTAAAATTGACGCTACGTCATTTAAAGCGTTTACACGTTCGACTTCTTTTTGCTCAATCTTTTCCACTTTACGCAACTTTATACCTGTTCAAAACAAAAATATCAAATTTAACATATGTTATTTTTATCAACTTTATGATTATTATTAACATTAATGTTACATCATTATGATTATTATAAATGACAAAAGTGATATATTTAAAAAATATTTTCTGAAATATATAACTTTCGGCATTTTCATTTTATTATAAAATTTGTGCTGCAGATGTTTGGTGTAATTCATAGGGTGTATTAACGTTATATGAGACATGACCAAATCATGTGAAATAATTCTTATTGATTTCTATTATTTATTATTTATGTATAAAATAAAAAACAGTTTTATTTAATATGAAATGAACTGTCTTATTGTTCAGTATAAAATGATTGAATGAAAATACCTTACATTATTGATGACACTTGTCTTAAAAGTTGTTGTACTAAAAATAGGCAGCATACATTTAATTGAGACTGAGTAAAGATACAGACGTATATACAGGGGCACATTTTTCCGGGCTAATTATCATTTGAATCACTTGGAATATGTTTTATTCCTACATTACAATGAAACATATTATTAATTTTGAAAATTAATACTTTCAGATACGTATAAAATATATACTAGTCATATTTTGCTATGTCATTAATTGAAACAAATTATATGATGTAAAGTAATATCAAATGCAAAATAGATTATTTGATATACAGTGTTTTAATATATTTTAAGATAAAATAAGTACCATTTCATGGTTAATTAATAATATAATGTATTTTTTTTACTATTTAGTAACAAAACTTAGCGCATTTAATATGAAACACGCTATTTGTTAAAACGCAGATTGTAATTTTTCTATTACAAACAATGCCATGTTATTGTATACTAATTTCACTATATTTGAGCGTATCTCATTAAATATAATTCACCCTACAAACTATACCAAAAGTAACACTTAAAATCAAGTATTTCAAAAGTGTACTTTGATAAGATATTTCAAAATTTTAGCAAATTTGATGTAAAATATAGCGACGATAAAAAACCACATTAAAGTAAAACCCACCATCGCGAATGGCTTTAAGCAAGTCATTTCTCGGATCCACCACTGGGTTTGGATTAATCGGCTTCCTAAGTTGGCCATCGACAATACTCTTAAGTGGTCGAAGTTTTGGTGGATTGTTGACGATCATTTTAGCGATGTCGCCGTTAGTCAAAGGCGGCATATTAGCACTCGGCGGTGGCGGTCCATTGGACATTAACACCGGTGGCGGTGGTGGTGGCGGAGGTGGAGGTGGTACATTGACTGGTGAAATTGGCCGAGGAGGTGTTGGGTCTGGTGTCGGAGGCGGCGGGGGTAGATCTTGCGGCGCTGATGGGTCCGTTTCATCCATGCCAAGTTGGTTGTTGTAATGAATACCACCTGACGGAGTGCTTGTAGTAACAGTGGTGAGAGTCACTGAAGCAGCAACTGTTGTAATCATCATCTGCATATTCATATTCACGGTGGTTTGATTGTTTGGCAATGGACTGTTTGCGCGACTGCCATTTCTGCCTAATAAATGGGAAGGTATCGATCCTAGAAGAAAAACTGTCATTCAGTAAAACAAAGAAAATCACAATTATGGAATTAAAATCACATCTTTTGTTTTTTGTTCTTGTTTGCTTGTTTTTGTGGTGATTTGTGCTGGGTGGATTGGTATTGAAAAGGCATTACTGACAAATTTTGAGATGGGTATGTGCTGATGCTACCAAGCAATTATTTCAATATTTCATATCTTGCGGGACATTTATGTAAAAAATTTATGTAAAGAGCAATTAGTATGAAATAATATGTATACTGTTTCGGGAATATTGATAAACAATTGGTGCAATTACAAAATAATTACTAACACATTTTTTATTTAAATGAAAATGTGTCAGCAAATATTTTTAATAAATTTTAAATTATTTACGATATAAATAATTAATGTAATGTTGTGCATTTGAAATTCATCTAGTAAAGTTATGGTATTAAATAAAAAATTGTAAATTATCAGATATATTTGAAAGATTTTTAAATGTAGAGTGTATATTTCTATGAAATTTATTTCACGTCTCAGAATTTGTATAATACAAGTATTATTAAACACTTGTATTAAATTCTGTAAAACCTTAAAATTCCAATCCGAATTAGATGTTTCATATCAAAAGACGAAAACAAAACATTCAATAAATAATCGGAAAATAAAAACAACAAAGTGTAAGGGTTCGAAATAAAAAATCCCCAAAATGTCAGTTGATATGAAACACCTATCGTTTATCCCTTGTTTAAACAAAAGAACCCGCATGTTGTTCGTATTAGCTAAATACCTAAACTTTTATCTTCCTCATCCGTGTGTTGATTTGTAATAAACAAAAGGATAAAAATGGATAAAATAAAGGAAAATATAAGGTAAATGAAAAATAAACCACAAAAACAGGAATAAAAATCAACTTAAAAGTAACAAAACAAAAGATATAGGAATGCAAATTAAAAATAAGTTTCACTGAGAAAACTTTGCAATTGTTTAATTTGAATGTTCAGTTTGTGAAAATTATTGTTCAAATATTACAAATGAAACTGGTAATAATTATTACATTTATTAAGTTGGTCCAAACATAAATTATTATATAATATAAATCACAAAAATGTGAATAATATTAAAATAGAACATTAACAAAAATATAATTAAACTTTCTTTATATAAAAAGTTTTTTTTTTCATTAAAATTAAAAAAAAAATATCTATAAACCTTTTATTCTATTATTCATATGAATTATAAATTAAAGGTATATTTTTTATTGAAATATTATTATAAAAATAATACATTACACAATTTATTATAATATATTAAAATATTTCATTAATAAAAATATAAAATATAAAAATTGTTGTATAATTTCATATTGATATTAATTTTAAAGTGAATATATGTAATAAAATTATTATAAAATATTTCAAATTCTAACAGTGGATCAACTTAACGGTAAATAATTATCAATTATTTATTAATAAAATATTTATTCTTACGCAGTTGAATTGCTAAAATGGAGATGCAGTTGGCAATAAATGATGGTCGTTTTCTCAGTTTTGGATAAAATAAAAACTAAAAAAGGACAAGTGTAAGTACCGTTGATGGATGGAGGAGACATTAATTCGCCAGGTGGTGGGGGTGGGGGCGGAAGGTTGTCCCTTCCCGCGGTCAAAGATCTACCTCTCGTTGGCGTATTATTAGCCGACGCGACAGTTGGCGTCGAATTACTAGATGCATTGCTCGGGGGCGCCGGGGGCGGTTGCGACGGCCGACTGCCCCTGCTGCCTCCCGATCGACTTGGGGTGCTTTGACCACCACCAGGACTGCTCTGGTATGTCTCGCTACCTAACTGTCCCTGACCAAGTGCATAATGCGAACTGTACAAACCGTCATCATACACTTGCTGCTGCTGTTGAAGCTGCTGTTGCTGCTGCTGCACTGCATATGCCGCCGATCTGCATTCCAAATTGCAACAAAAACATTCACAATTTTTATATCCGTTTTTCAATGACTTTAAAACCTCTCTTAAGATAAATTAATAGAATCGAGAGATATTTTGTATGTAAATATTTTTATATCAATTTACGCATTTTTAGCTTATAAATTTAATAAAGATTGACTTAAGAGAGATTTTAATTAGAATTTGCCGAGGCAAATTAAAGTAATTAATACATTTATATTATAATGGATTTAGTGATGACACGTTAAAAATAATAAGAGAAAATCAATGAAATTTCATTGAATAATATTATGAAATGGACATAATTCGAATTTATTTAAATAAAGTTGTTTATACTAATAGGATGAAAATACATAAGATAATAAGACTAAATTAGATAAATTTAACCGAAACTAATAGGATTAAATTATTTGATTCATTAATAAAATATTATTAAACATATTAATAAACTAAAATGAAAAAGATATATATCATAAAAAATGTTACCAATTGTAAGATAGATGTAGTGTTAGAATGTAATTATACATGACAACGATGTTTGTCATTAATATGGCTACATTAGAAAATATGCAACAAAATTATTTTTTAACAAATTAATTTCATAGAGTGCAAATATATTTTTTTTTAAATAAGACAAGTGAAATATATAAAATGTATTAAATAAACGATTATTTATCGGTCATTTAACATAATTTTCTTAATTGATTTTAATTTAACTTTCCAAATTATTTGACATGGTGTAAGCATCTTATCGATTCTACCTGAAAAACGAATAGAATGAAGATAATTCGAATAATTGAATTAAATTTTGACGATAAACCTGCATTATTTCATTTATATCTTAATTTATGAGTTATTATTGCAAAATTTAAAAATAAATCTAAAACCAAAAGTTTATCGACACAATAAAATTCATTATGATGATTTTGACTCTCTGGGCTTAACAAGTGTCAAAAAGTACTGATTAATACAATTTCATTTTGCAAATTTACTTAAATATAAAATCATTAAATATTCATAGATAGAATATCAGCATTAAGATTTAAAAAATGTATAGAAACCAGTACTTTTCATACTCAAGTTACATTTAAAGATTGTTTTAACGAAAATTTGGAATATAAATAGTGACCTATAATGATCCGAAGCTGGAGGGCTATAGAGTTGTTGTTCCTCGGTCGGATAGCTTCGCCTGAGTTCGATGCTGTTGGGCCTCGGGGGCCTTTGATCTGTGTTGGTTTGGACCATGCCGAGCAATGCTTCGTCGGGAATATTGTGATGAGGTGTCCGATATTGCACTCCTTGAGCCGGCATGATGTACTCCCCGTGACCAACGGCTAATTGTCGTTGTCGTTCTCGTGTGTTGTGCGGCTGTCTTACGCGCTTCTTATGCCTGCCGCCGCCACCGCCACCACTGCCATCGTTGCGAGGTCTGTGAGGCTAAAGATAGAGAACGAAAAAATAATAATTAGCAATCATCGAGTCAAGGTTTATTGTACTTATTTTGATGGAGCTTTTGGTATGAAGGTGGTGTGTCGTCAGGTATGTCAAAACTTGTCGAATTTCAGTTCGGGAATCGGTGCATCGTTTCGTCAAAGACAGGCTATTAATGATTAATTAGAACAAACAGTCATCCAGATACACGAATTACATCAAGCAGCAATTGTTAGTTTCGGGAGACATTTAACAAACACCGAATTGTTAATTATTTATTTGGATTTCAAAATTTGCTATACATTAGTATTTTATTGTCAATTGAATAAGCCATTTTAATTTATAGCTTGTTAAGTTTAATTAAAGTCAAGTATTTAACTTAATATTAGTGATAGATAAATTAAAATTGAATGCAAATAGTATATAGTGGACTGTTGAATACATTAATTTACAATTATTATTCAATGATTTGAAAATTATTCTGGTAAAGTTAACAATAAATTATGATACTGCATATAATTGTGTTTTAGCATATGTTTTGCATTAAACTTATGTAAATACTGGATACGTCAGTTTCATGTCCATATAAATGTAAAACAAAAATACTTATCACATTTACATTATGTAATTTTAAATACGTATTTACAATTTTTACACTGAACAGTATTAAAGAGTAAAAAAATATTTACACTATTTATTACGATTCATTTGATTTTGAACTTTGAAATTTTATTTGAACAAATTGTGTATTATACACTAAACGGATATATAAATATATACAAAAATGAATAAATATATTGTCTATTAACTTTATATTTTAGTGTGTATGCAAAAATAAAAAAGAATCAATATTGAAATAGTTATGAAACTAATTAAACTCGATAAATTTCTTATCCGATTGATTAAAGTACCTCCTGGATGAACCGTTATAAATGTTAAAGGTTATCTGAAATCGTCTTACACGAAAGTATCTTTTGTACAAATTACACATCGAGCGGTCGAAAAATGAACAAGAAAATGAACAACATCTTATCGTGTTTGTGACATATATGGTAAATGGAACAGGTGAAGTGCTCAGTAATTTATATTTGACTTAGGTGCATTATACATAATATATATATGTATATATATAATCAGAACAAACGTGGCGATAATATAAAATGCAATGATCGATTCTGGCAATGATTGCCCACTGATTTACCAATACATATGTTTTTGAGACAAATGATAAGGCATAGAAACACCAGTTGTTAAAATGGGTTTCGATTAATGTGTATACAATTATTGTCAATGTCACTTTAAGTCCATATACAATGTTTAATTTTTCTCGAACTAAATTTGCAACTTCAACTCAAATAAGAATCAATAGCAAATTTAGACAAGAAAACAAACAGCTGTCATCGTAACTGTAAAAGAAAAAAGTTCGGTGAACATTGAAGAAATGCAAAAAACCTTATTCTAATCCTAACAAACTACAGACTTGTAAAAGCGAGCAACTAGAGTCAGTTCTAATATTAGCGCAAACTCGTTTGATTAATGAAAAAGTCACATTACACGCAGCAGATGATTCGATTGATGTTTTATATATATATATACGCATGAGCGACAAAACAATGATGATCATTAATGAATGGATAAACTTTATATTTGAGATAAATCTTATAAGGGCTGGTAGTTTAAAAAAGTGCTACAAATATCCAAACCATCGGACTTGCCTCTCTGAACGGTTCGGCATATTCTGACTCGGTCTATAACCAAGGGACAGTTTGAGATATTAGAATTATTATTGTATTATTATGATAATATTCTTTTTATTTTGTTATTACAGTATTGTAAGACTTCAGTTATATAATTATTGAGCGAATATAATAAAAACTGCGAATAGTTTAAACAATAATATATAAAATCAATATTTTGTGATTATTTTTCATAAAAACACAATTTATATAACTGAACTCTTATATCTATAAAAGAAATAAAAATAAAACTGTCATATGTGTTATATTTTGACTCAATTTGTGTATAAATTGTAAGTAATGTAGTTTCACTACAATTTATAATTATAATTTCGCATAACTGTAAGTAAATACAATTCTCACCTTCTTCCCCCGATCATGTAACTTCTTTTCTGTATCCTTCAGCATTTCTTGACTCCATAAATCAAAGAAATAATTAGGATCCGTATAAAATTTCAGTCCATCTTTGCCATCCTCTCTGAAATTTTCACATAATGTTAGAATAGTTTCTTGATTCCGTTAAGTATTATAAACAATACTTTCTGGATATATAAAATTAAATACATTTTATCAAATATGTAAAATTAGGTAATAATATACAAAAATAAATGTAAATTATTATTAGATTTATAAATTAATTTCTTATATTATTTTTTATTTATATATTTTCGAAAGTAAAAAAAGAATTTTTCTTATCGATACCTGTATATATTGAGCTTGTCTAAAGGTGGTGGTGTGTCACATTGTTGGTAGGTCTCCAACATAGCAGTAGGCATCGTATCTCTGGATACTACTTGCTGATCAAATATCACTGAGCTCTTAAATGCTTTTCTCATGTGAATATCTTGCAGTGACACTGAAAATAAATTATAAATAAAAATCAAATAAATCAATACAATGCTGTGCAGCAAAATTATATAAACATACAATTCAAATTATTCTTTTTCTATATTATTTATTCTAACACATGTAAATTTTCCACATCATATATAAGATAAATATTCTAGAAATTAAAAAATTGCACATATAAATTTGATGTCATGTAAAAGAGAAATGCATTTCATCGACTGAGTTAAAGACATGCCAGAGAAGAATAATCGAAGTCAGAGAAACGCTGAAATACTAGTTCATTCGTCGTGGATGAATAATAATTAAAAAAATCAAAACGGATGGAAATCTGAAGCCGGACAAACCTTAGAATTCTGTCTTACATGATGATATTAAAGATATCACATCGACGATATAATATTACTGGTATTTAAATATTCAAATGAGTTGAAATTGTAAACCCTTTCAACTTAGTTATCGAAATAACAAATCGATCCAAAACTATAATATAAGTTTATATTACATTTCCTTGTATAATATTATTTTTCTTTGTGTTTATATTGAGATATTAATTTCGTTAACTAATCATTGAAATATTTATATATGTTTGTACTTTATACTGAAATTTTTCCATCGAATATAAAGTATTACTTTTTAACAAAATTGCTTCTTCATACTCATTATTGTTATCTTTGCACTGTTCTTTGGAATTAAAAGAATGATTGTTCAACAAAATGTCATGACTTATTATCTATTCTAGTTTTATTCTATGCTTACATTTTGCACAAAGGAAACTTAAAATGCAAAGAATGCTTTTTACTGAATACACGACTGAATATAACACATTTCATTCTAGTTAATTTGACAACATCTTCTCAAGATGTAATCGAAGCTTAAAATGTAGTTTGTGCACTTTTTGGTTGAAAATGTTTATTCAATAAATATATATAGAATTATTATTGTAAAATTTTACATATATTATTTACTAATTTAATTCAGTGATAGCGAAAAGAATTATAGCAAGAAGAATATCAGATCAATTGTAGGTTTTTAAAATTATAATTTATATACTATTTTACCTTGAATATCTGACGCAATGAAAGTGAACTAATTACAAAGTAAATTTGTTTATGTCCTACTGCGTAATGAATATGTTAGATAACCAGTATAATATACATAGTGGTAAGTATTTTTTCACATGTTGTAAATTTGTTGATACACTTTTCTTAAAAGTAATATGATTTATAAATCCTTTATTTTATTATTTCTATTTCTAATTATAAATAGAATTATAATTAAATATTAAATATAAAGAAATATATAAAAGAAAAATATATCTAACTATAATGCTTAATTTACCAAGATTTAATTAAAAGTATCCATTATTTTGATATGTCATCTTTCACACTTGATATATAATGTACTATAAAATAAATCATCATTTAAAAAATAAAAGCAATAAATCAATTTAGAAATACATACATCTCGCTAATAATTTAAATATTTCTTATATGATATGAATAAATTGACCCATATATGATTAAATTCGTATATCTAATATAAATACTGCCCACATCAATTGCCCATCAGAATATTTTAATTTACGAATTATTTCCTCTACCAAGCAATTGCAACACATTATGTACTTTAAAATCTCAACTAACAACTAAATTGTTTTTAATACAATTAAGCATGTTAAATCCCTGATACATTTTCATGGCATTTAATTACTTTGAATTTACTCTTCATAGGAATTTTTGAAAATGTAAGTACAATTAATTGTAAGTCTATTTTAACTATTTTTGAAGTAACATTAAAAGTAGCTTGAAAAAGTGGTAATTAACAATTTTGTATGCTATTAAAAAAAGCTGATATATACCTTCTTCGACATTGCTGTCCAATTGCGTAACCTTGATAGTAAGTCTATCAATTCTCGCCTGCAAAGAATTCGCTCTATCGCTAAGATTGACCGCTTCGCGTGCGAGTTCTCCAAAGAGGTCCTCCGCGTGTCTCGATAAGCTGGACAGTTGTCGAATCGTGTTGGCCAAGGTGCCGTTTGTGACCGCCTCAAGTTCTGAGGGCAACGGAAAGTCTTCCGGAATGGTGCCCCTGGCGACGTGCACCGGCTCAACTAAGCGTTTCGGCAAGGGCATTTTGTTTGCTTTCTCTGGCCTCGCCTGGTCTCAAACAATCCTCAAACTCTTCAAGATTCCAAAGACTTGGTAAGCGCCACCCCGCAAAGTCACCTGCAATTCAATGACAGAGCATATCAACATACATCGGAATGAATGCAGAAAACATAGATGCCGTCAACTAATTCGTCGACATCATTTAACGAACAGCCTGAAATATGCATTTCGAAATGCTAACCGAGAGACGATTCAAAAGACGAATGTTTCTCACAGTCGGTAATGCGTGTATATAACGTGTTATTAACGCGGTTAATAGTAGGATATGAGTCGTTACTTGGCATCACCACCTAACGACAGATCGGACAAATTATTATGCACCGGTTTCTGCTTGCTGTTAATAATTCCCCATGAGCTTTGTTTGATAATCACCAGCAGCAATCCATTAAAGATGAAACTCGGAAGTGCTTTATTTTATTGCAACCTGATACGAATTCGTTTTTTATTCCTTCTTTATTACATTTCTAACATTTTCTTTTTAATTATGCAAGGGATTTTTTTATTTTACAATTGAAATTTAACGTACAGATTTTTCCAAGTTTTTGAAATATTCTTAAACAGGTGTTTCATATGATAACGCGAAAATGATGTAATATTTATACACTTATAATTATCTTTTCATTAATATTGGTATATATTTAAACTTTATAGCAAAATTATTTTTAATTAATGTAAGTGTCTGTTTAATGAATAGCTTACTAATTGTATAGTATTACATTAAGAATATAGTAAAACTTTAAAAGTCCACTTATCTCGTACTTATATCCGTTAGTTTATATGTCTTCTCTTCATTATAAAACTTCATTATAAAATTTGATATTTTTTTATGCTATCAGTGTAACTTAAACATCATATTGTTTCCAAATAATATATTATTATTATAATTTGTAATAGTAATTAATTATTTAAAATTCAAATATTGTTCATTCTACATTGATTTGTATTTAAAAAGCTAAAACAGAATTATCGGAGCTATTTCCTTCAATCTTATACAAATCAATGACTAGGAGTAATTGGTCACGCTTTAACAAATTAGTTCAAAATTCCATTAAATAAGAAGTATCCTGTAATAAAAATGTCATAATTAAAAATCCAGCTAGACGCGTAAATGAGTATAATAATCATACTTTTAAATTGTTTCAGAATAAATTAACAAATATTTGAGTTAGTAACTGAATAAACGCGACATCATCCTTTTTGTTATTACTCTAAAAGTAACTTTGTTATTAAATTAATATAAATGTTCTCTTAATTTGTTACTGTAAACATGTGAAATCAAAAACTAGCTTTTCTCTAAATTTTTTATTTAATATTACTATCATGTGTTTAAAAAAATTGCAAATTAAAGCTAATCGAAAGTATTTTAAAAGTAGTTTTAAAATATGTAACAAAGAATCTTTTAAAAACATTTACATGATTTAATGCATAATAAATATTGATGGATAGTTGTAGTAACTATGAACATGTAAATTATGTTTGCAACTGATAATTTCTGCAGTAGCAGAGGGACAATTAGAAGCAATACTTTGTCTTTGAAAAAGGAAAATGAGAAACGCTGATTTAAAATTGTATCTCGACTTATCATTCTCAGTGCAAGAGATTGTGTCCCCAACTACTGAGAATTGCTCTCATGCATTATGTACACACATATACGTGACTATTGACAATGCGTGACTTGTAGGCATGTAGTGATTGCAGGGAAGACATAAATCACGTAATTAAAGTATATACGCGAGCAAAAAAATGTTGTTAACAGTCAACATTACGCATGTCGCGGAAGGATCACTTCAATTTTTCCTTAAAATAAAGAACGTATATTTTGAAAGGCTCTTCATCAAACCTCTAGTATTGGTGTTAGCCACTTTTAAAACGATAATTTTATCATCGTTAAATACATATTATAAAATGCGTGAGAATGTTTTCATGAAGAAAACTTATTTTTAAACTAAAATAACGAAACTATTCCAACTAAATAAACTAAGTTAATGCTGCTCTAAACAGTTAGTTAACATAGTTAGTTTGAAAAGTAAGTTTATTAAGTTAAGTTTGTCTGAAAATTAATTAATTAATTATCAAGTTTATTTAATTAAATTAATTATTTCGGTTAAATAATATGCATTTTTTATGAAAGCAATATTTTGTTTAATGCTTTGATTTTGATAATTGTAATTAATTTTTATTAATGTAGATTGAATTGTGGTAAGTTAATTCAAATGAATAATAAATCCTTCTCAACTGTTTTTAAATTATAATGTTCTTCGATAAACAAAATCATTAAACACATTTTTATTTTTATTTTAATTATATTAAATTAATTACCAAAAAAGTTATTATTTTCAAAAACACCCTAATTCTAAGGGCGCAAAACTAAACATTGTTTTCAAATTTAAAATCTTGGTTTAATTATATTACGAATAATTACAATTTATATGAAATTAACACTTCAAATAGTTAATTAATATTTCATTTTTAGAATGATATAATGTATTAATTTATCTCATGATATCATTTAAAATTACTCATACATTTATAGCAAAACGTATATTGATGAAGTAATAAATGCACGTAAAAACAGGAGAGGATGTTGAACTTTTCTCGCGCTTCTTTTTTAGCAATTGACCTACATTGCATTTGCGAGAAACGTGAAACAACTGGAAAACAATGACGTTTCTTATGCAAGTTCATAATACTTGTACTCCTTTGAATGTTATACGAATTTTTCTTCGAGGGCTGTTCATTCAGTTAAGTTTTGATGCTTGTTTGTTTTGCAAATCACGTCAATCACGAGTTCTTAGCGACAAACGCCGATCGACTCGAGAGTTTAATGTCCTCCCTTCGTAATATTCCCATTCACGTGTATTACTTTAAAAGCGATCAATCGATGCATTAAGACAAAAAGCTCGCCGGCCACTTAATGGGGGAATTTTCAAGCTACATGCAAAAACGGTATAAAAAAATCAATGACTAAATCAGATAATGTGCGTGTTGTGTATTTATAAAAAGACTTGCAGCGTACAATTTTTTTATTCATAAACAATTTTCATTTTGTTAGTTTTTAATATATTTTAGAATGGAAATTTAATTAAACATAATATAGTATGAAAATTGATGTTCAAACAAGAGTTAAATTTTTGTTTCAAAATTGAAAGTTAGTATTAATTTGTTGAATACCGAATAATAGTATATTTTCCACTCGTTCCACTTTCCAGTTTCAAAGTAAGTCGCATCTAAAGTTGTCTAGATATTCAGTGACCTTTTAGCATGTGATTTTTGAAAATGATGAATACCGGGACAATTTTGAAATGCATTGTACGCACGAAAATTGAAATCATTCATGTGGCGGTTGAGAATTTCACATGACAATACACTTTCTTTACAGCGTGCTTATTTACTTATCTATCTAGGTGTGGACGTTTGGTACGAATAATGCTCATTTTACGAGAAAGTACCCTCAAGTTGTATGCACACAAATACGTATTCCAACTGTGAGATGCGATAAGTTAATTAAGTTGTTTATCAGAGATGCTTTTTCATACTCTAAAACACACCAAATGGTCAAAGACAAATCATTTAACATCCATTTTAGTGTTTATTTGACATTTATCGTTCGTCCTTCAACATCAAATTAAACTTATAACAAAATAATTTACAAATACAAGTATACATTGAAAATGAATTATCAAATGATATTTAATAAAAGCTTAAAATTGAAAACTTGCGATAAAACCTGAACTGAAGTAACAAATGAAGATAGATAAAAGCGGAGTAAATAATTGATTACGATAAGGAGTTTATTACAAAATCCGGAGAAAGTGCGTAAAAACAAAAAAGATCTGCGGAATTGAGTGGATACACAAAAAATAGACTCAAAGGAGAATTGATTTTTAGTAGCGGCAGGCCGGCGGCGGGTTACTGGTGATTCATGCACCCCTCGGCATGTGGCTGATCGGCTCTCGTGACAATTGGCAAACCCACGCCCCTACGCGCACTTTTGCGTGTATTCCAAGCGCGTAACCTAAAACCGCGCAACGTCTTGCAATGTTTACTGCCTTGTCAAAAGCCGCAATGTCACGTCTTGACCAATTATCGATCGGCACACCTTAAAGTAACAATTGTCGAATTATTGCTCACCATTGGCGGCCG
Organism: Gryon sp. ZL-2020; assembly: GCA_022817425.1. NCBI lineage: Eukaryota > Metazoa > Arthropoda > Insecta > Hymenoptera > Scelionidae > Gryon > Gryon sp. ZL-2020. Next base: position 32,680 of record JABFPJ010000103.1, on the reverse strand, counting down.
GACTTGGGCCATAATTCAATCCACATAACCAACATCCTTTTTTTGCTTCTCTTGTTAACAAACCAATTTTCTTGTTCTACTTGTTGTGTATGTATGATTTTTGATTAACTGTTATGATAGTGTTTTTTTTTCTTCTTTTTTTTTTAGATTAAAAAAACTTACCATGTCCGACAAACGGACGGCTCGCGCTTACATCCAAACATAGCGTATATATGATACACCCACACACGCGCACACACGATTTTGTTGAACAGGATCGTTTGTCGGGCGGCGAATTTTATTAGACGTAAAACACCTCGCGGAACATTGCTCGCGACACGGAGAAAATGGCGCTCTGTTCGGTCGCTCGCTGATGCGATTGTCTCTCACGGCGCGAGATCTCTCTCGCATAGGTTCACCGTGTACGAGTAGCACAGTTGCCCGTCACTCGCCGCGATCTTTCTTCTGCCTAGTGCCTATATCGTATATCCTATATGTCTTCTTCTCGTGTCACGCGAACATCCAGATGGCGCCATCGCTCAATCTCTCTCCCTGCTGTTTGTAATATTGCTTTCAACACTTGAGATTCTCCAATCTTAATTCTCACAGATGAACATTTTTTTTAATTGATAGTTTAAGTTCAATGCAGCTGAGAAGAAAGTTTAATTCATTGAAACGTTTAATATAAATGTAGTTTAATTTAATCGGCTAATTTTTTTAATATTAAAATACATATGTTATTAAGTGTAAATAAAGATTAACAAATAACTTTTAGTGTAAATTAAGAAATGTACTATCATTAAAAATGACTATTTTTTATATAAAAAATGATACATTTGAAAAAATGATGTTTTTGCGAATTGCATTTGAAAGTGACGCGCAATGTGCGAGAGTAGATGAGTTCTACTGTTGCACATGCGCTCATAATCCACTTTTGATGCACTTAGTCACATCACATATTAGAAATAACGTAGAAATCGTAAATTAAATTAGAAAATTGCATTAATCAAAAATAAAATATTTGTATGCATAAAATACTAAATTGTCTGTATTTTTGCTTCGAATGTTTGCCCATTTGATGCAGTAATTTTCTCCTATGCTATGCATTTTTAATAATGTAGACAATCATGATTAAAAATGTAATAATCATTTGTTGTATGAAATAAAATACAATTATTGTAATTTAAAAAGACATATGGCATATTCGAACAAGAACAATATTTTTCATTAATAAAGAACAGACTTATGTGGAATCAATTGTCTGTCTTTTATTAATACAAAAAATGTTTCTGTGCTCGAACACGCTAATAAACTCCGGGATAGAAAACATTTGACGCATTCGGAAAGTCAGAACTTTTCATTAAAAAAGAACATGCTTATATGAGTTAAATTGTCTGTCCTTTTTTATTATAAAAACTTCTAACTTTCCGAATACGCCAATTTATGATTTATCCTTTTCTTCGAAATCTTGTCTTCTTTATTATCACGAATTAAAATAAGATAAGAAGATAATTTGGTATTTGAAAACTGCTGAAGTGCTGAATAAGGTTGAAATTCGAGATATCGATTTTCAAAGAAAATGTACAGCCCTACAAGTGCAGCATGTGTGATGTAAACATAACCTTCAAATACGTTCATTTTTTAAGTAAAGTATTTTACAGTTAATAAGAAATAAATGTTCTTTTAATTAATTTAATAATCGAGATCATAAATAATAACAATTATACATTTATAAATAACTGAATTTATTAAAAAGGAAAAATGCGTAAAATAAAGTAAGTTAACATTTGTTTATCTTATAGTATATAAAACTTTGTTTATTAAAAAATGTTCATATTTAATTAAGTTTTTATTTGATTTATTTCAGATTAGCTAGACTTCGGAGGAAGAATAAGTTTAATAACTCTAATAATAAGCAAGAAGAGAAAATAAGTGATGTAAAAAGTAAAAATAAAAAGACGAATAAAAATAAGAAAAAACAGGATGTTTTCAGAGACAGATTTTTAATTGAACATAAAAAAGAGCAACGAGAATTAAAAGAATACAAACGAAAAACAAATAAAATTGATAAAAGAAGATTGGAAGAAGATAATGAAAATGATGATATAGAAATAAAACAGCTTGCAAAGAAATTGAAATTAGATAAAAGAAAAAACAAGGGAATACCAAAGTCATTTGTATCAGATGGCTTAGATTGTGAGTAAATGTTTTTAAAATATAATACATATATTTGTATAAACATAATACTATTTATTTATTTAAAAAATATTATTTTTAAATAAAAAAGTTTTGTTTTATCAAGATTCTTTATTTAATTTATCACTTAATTTGTATGTAAATTTTGTTTTTTACAAATATTTCAAAACCATTTTATGTATTAAAATTAAATTAAAACATAATTCTGTTTTTATTTAAAATTATTAAAATTATTAAATTTAATTTTTTTAAATTTTTTTAAATTTTAAAAAGTTTTTAAAAATTTTAAATTTTAAAATTTTAAAAAAAAATTAAAAAAATTTTTTTAAAATTAATATTAATAAAAAATAAAAAAAAAAATTAAAAAACAAAAAAAAAATTATTAAAAAAAATTAAAATAATTTCAGATCTTTTGGATTTTTGCGATGAAGAAACTAGGAAAATAGCTGTGGGGACAGAGAAAAATATTTTAGGAGCAGAATCTGATTCTGATTTAGAAGATCATAATGATTCAAAAACATCTAAGAAAAAAATTAATGCTAAATCAAAAATGAAATCTAATCAGAAAAATTCAGATAGTTTAGATGAATCTTCAGACCAAGATGAGAATATTAACTTTGAAGATGATTATTCTGATGAAGAAGACGATGATATAGATGAGAATGCTTTTGATGAAGATAATGATTTTGGTGAAGAAGATAGTGATGAAGATTTTGATGAAGAAGACTTCAATGTTGATTCTGACGAAGATCATAATTCAAAACATAGTTCTCTGAAAAAAATGAAGAAAGACAGTGGCAATAAGAAGAAATCGGTTCATTTTAAAGAAGAAAATATTAAAAAAGATGAAAATAAAGACAATATTGTTAAAAAGAAAACGTCTACTTCTGAATCTGATGATACTGACAGTGATGAAAGTAATGATGATGATGATAATAAAATTAAAACATCTCGGAAAAGTAATAATGGTATTTGGGAAGATATATATGGCCGAAAAAGAGATGCATCTGGAAACATTATAACCGAAAATGTAGGTAAATATGTTCCACCTGCAGCTAGATTAAAACAATCCGGAGATAATGTGAAAAATGAAAAGTTTCTGCGATTAAAAAGACAACTGAAAGGTCTCATGAATAGATTATCAGAAAATAATATGCATTCAATTGCATCTCAGGTAAACTTCAAAGTCAATTAATTAATCTTATATTATTTTTTGCATTTTCAACAAGATTTATTGAAATTAATACGAATTTATTTTTATTTTAGATAGATGAGTTATACATGTCTAATAGCAGAAATGATATGAATGAGGTGCTCTCAATTCTTATAACGGAAGCTTTGGTAGCGCCAATATTAAAACCAGAGCGTTTAATTATGGAGCATATAATGTTAATTGCTATACTGCATGCGAATGTCGGTACTGAAGTAGGGGCCCACTTTTTACAATCCTTGGTACAAAAATATGACGAAATGTTAAAAAGCAAACCGGAAGTTGAAAACAAAGAATTAGATAGCATCATTTTGATGTTATCTCATATGTATAATTTTAAGGTATATTATTTTTTTATATAATACTATATATAGTACAAATTGTTTTATTTTAGTTAATTAATCAAATAATTGTTTTATAGATCATAGGGTCAAAGCTGTTGTATCAAATATTAAATCAATTGGCTACTAATTTCACAGAAAAAGAAATTGAATTAATTTTGCTTATTCTGAAATCAGTTGGATTTTCATTGAGGAAGGATGATCCTGTTGCTTTGAAAAGTCTTATTTTAAATTTGCAAGATAAGGCAGCTTCAACAAAATCAAACAAGTATTAATCTTATTATTTACATTAATTAAATTATTATACTCTTATTATTGCGTATAATAATAATTGTTTCCTTTTGTAGTTTACGGATAAAGTTTATGTTGGAAACCTTAATGGCAATCAAAAATAACAACATGAACAAAATACCACAATATGATCCAACACACATAGAACACTTGAAAAAGATTTTCAAAGGTTTCCTCCGAAAAGGAAATACGATATCACCATTTGAAATTGGATTAAACGATTTGCTACATGGTACTTATTACAGTTAAAAGAAAAACATTTAATTTTTATTTATTTATTATTTTATAACAGATTTTGTGATATTTTTAAAAGTAATTAGAAACAAATAATATTTTATATGAAAATTTAAATACAAAATGTAATATTTTTATATTACTATATTACAGCTAACGAGCGAGGTAGATGGTGGATTGTTGGTTCTGCTTGGACGGGAAAAGAAGATTTAAAACAAGAAGTCACAGAAAAAGAAGAAAAACCATATTTAAGTAAAAAGTTACTCGAACTTGCCCGTAAACAACGAATGAATACAGATTCAAGAAAAAATATATTTTGTATTCTTATGTCTGCGGAAGACTATATGGATGCTTTTGAAAAATTGCACAAACTTGGACTAAAAGGACAACAATCTAGAGATATTGTATATGTTATAATGGATTGTTGTCTTCAAGAGAAAAAATTCAATCCATACTATGCTGTATTAGCTCAAAAGTTTTGTGATTTTGATAGAAAATATCAAGTTAGTATTAGTTGTTTTCATCAGTATAGTTATTAAAGTTATTTTACTAAATTGTTGTTATAATTTGTTTAAATAAATATTATTAATTTTACATTTATAGATTACAATTCAATATGCCTTATGGGATAAACTGAAAGAGTTGAAAAACTGTACAAATCAGCAAATACTTAATTTAGCACAATTTTTAACACATTTATTTATCGAGAAAGGATTGCCATTATCCGTTTTAAAGGTACGAATGATAAATATATCTATATATATATTTAAATATGAATAATATATAATAAATATTGTTTTTTATACAAAAATCAATTTCTTGCAGGTGATACAGCTAACGGAATTAGATAAATTCAGTCTGAAACTTTTACGCAAAGTTATGCTTGGCATTTTGCTACACGAAAATATTGAAACTTGTTTAGAAGTATTTGTCAGAATCACCGCATCGCCTAAATTACATCATTTTCGAGAAGGTTTACGGTTATTTATTAACCATTTTCTTATCAAAAACATGAAAGAAGGCATAATTACTGAGGAACAGAAACAGTTGCTTCAGCAAAGAGCTGAATACGTTGATAAACTTTTAACGAGTCGAAGTTCCAAAACAATGTTTTAAACCAAAATCTTATGCAAGTATCTTGAAAATATTTTTGTACAGAAGGTATTTCAATAAACCATTAGTTTTCTATACAAAGTTGAAATGAGAGTTTTTCGATAATTTAACACAAGGATACATTAAAAATAGTCTAAATATTAAATTTAGAATGTACATTTTGTTTATACGTAAATAATTTTATTAACAAAAATACAAAAGATTTCATAATGAAACATTTCTAAATGAAATGATTTGTTCACTTTTCTACTTTTATTAAGAAAACAAATGTATTGTCGCTTAACACATTTTAAAATGTCAGTCGGCATATTGTAAATATACATATGAATATAAATTTATACAGTTACGATCACAATGTTTCATCTTTAAGTGTTGAACGACGACTTTTTCTATATTGTATACATTTATCTTATACTAACTTACACACAAGTGTACCTTAATGTAATGTCACTGTTTTTGCTCTTTTTTTAATTAAATTTTTGTTAACAATTTATTGTGCCGCGAAAACTGACATACATTGTTTGTAAGTATTTTCATATTTTGGATCAAGTGGGGCATTGCATCCATATCCACCGTGTCGGTGAATTCTAACGTAATCGTCGCAGTTAATTTGTCCATCTCCATTGCAGTCCTAAAACAGTTATTATAATTTATTAAAATAATTCATCTTTAAGTATATATATAATATTTTACAAACTAATGCAATAAAAGTAAACATTTTACCTGTGCATATCTAGTCATGTAGCCTTGAACGGTTTTAGCAGCACAGACAGGGTCATTAACACAGTTTGGATACGCTATAAAAATAATTATTAACGAAGAATGTTACTTGAGTTCACACTCTCGAATAGCAATTCAATATTTACATCTTTTCTCAAATGATAATGAATTATCATTAATTATTAATAATAGAAACAGAAGTATCAGTATATTATAACTGAATCACTATTTTTATCGTTCTTTTAGTCAAATGAAAAACTGGAAATTATCTACATCATGAATTTCAATAAAATATTCTTATCAACGAAAAGAAAAGAAAACTTTTAAAAAGTTAGAAACTTGATTTCACGATGCTCTTTTAATTTTGAGTTTTGCATTTTGTTGCAAAATTTCATTGATTATTATTTGATGTAATTTATACCAGTTTGCGAAGTATTTGGCTCGTTATTGAGAGTTGGTTTTCCAGCGTCAGACCAATACGCCCAAGTTATGCGGAAGGGTCCGCAAACGTCGCCGGTGCAGCCGACTGTGGTGTTACAGCCCGAAGCCGCCTCGCACATGCAACCAAAACAAACCTGCGAGACTTCTGCAGGAACGGGATTCGATGTCTGGGCTATAAATAACAACATTTCAAAAACGATTAATAAAAATACACACAATTTTTTGGATCTTTTTTAACAAGTTAACGCGTTATTACTATAGCAAATGTTGCCGTGAATATATTAAAGCGTTTTTCAACTACGATTCACGGATGTGAATATGCTAATGGAATACCGACGACAAGAAAAACAAGAGCGACGATGATAGCATGTTGATTTTTGATAGGCGTAATATAGCAATAGTTGCTACTTTGAGTGCGAAGACCGCAAAAGCTGCTACCCTTGAACTTGAATGGGCTAGATTCCGGTGCAAATATTTATATATATTTTAGCTTCAACAAACTAAACGTTTGATTTAGTTGAAATTGTTAAAAATTATAATCTTATATATTTATATAAATTGTGATTGCTTAGTTATTTAATATTATCTTCAAATTTTGATATTAAATGATAGAAAAAAATTAAACACAGATGTTATGTATATGAACATTTTTTTATAAGGAGTTATAAAAGGATAGTAATACATGAATCATTACATTTATACTAAAAAAGAAATTAATGAAATGAAATGCTTGAATGAAAAAGAAATTGAGCGAAAATGTGTTCTCATTTTCAAAAGATATTGTCATATATTTAAATATGAAAAGTGAAATTGGAGCAAAAAAGGTAAAAAGAAAAAAAAGATATTAAAGCTTAACATATCTACCAAAACTAATATTTTACACTGATAGTAAATTATGTATATATTTAGACAAAAACTGATCGATATCTATCTAAATGACGAATCATCAAACGGATTTTTGCGTTTTCCTTTTGAAAGCTTGAGTAAAGATGTAAAACACCAATGTATGCAAAACACCTTGAGGTGTCGTGTATGTATAATTAGTTTTCAGTTGTAATAGAGTTGTAATAATCGTTGTTGGAATTTGATGATACGAAACTGATAACAAACTTTTAATGATCTCGCAAAAAAATTAGTCACAGATTAATAAAAAGCGGGATTTCCATCTTTCATTTCAAATTCTGTCGAATCATTTATTTCTTTGTTTTGTTTTTTTTTTTACTTTTTTATACAGATGATATGTTAATGTTATGTTACTACAAATTATGAATCATTCATCAAAAATTGTAACAAAAAATAAAAAAAAAATAATCCAAAAATAATCTTTTATAACAAGTTACCTGCAATTAATGTATTCATAAATTGAAACAAAAATTGTATTAATATAAATTTTTTAAATAAAAAGTTAATTCTACGAATTTTTCAAAATAATTAAATATAATTTTAATTTAATTTAAATTAAATTAAAGAAATGAATATTTGTATAATTGAATATTTAACTGAATTTGAATGAAAAGTAGTGGGACTGAAATATTTACCATAAACACCAGCAACAACTAAAGCACACACAACGAGATTTAACTTAAACGTCATGATGATTAGTCTACTTATTATAAATAAATAAAAATCACAAATGTATCTAGACGCGCTTAAACCACTTGATAACTATTCTGCGATCTGTGGGTGTTGTGGCCTTATATACGGATATGAGTCAATGCCGAAGAAGAGCGCAAAGTGGGGATTCCAAGAACACATTCGGTTTTTTAAATGAAAGTGGTTTGGAATTTATTTTCAGTGTGTTTAGCGAAAGGACAAAAATGCAAAAATGTCCTGCTTGAGGATACATATTCTTTATTTTCGTACGATGCTCCGTAATGTGGAAGCAATTTACTTCATTGAGACAGAGCCATTGATGAACATTATGACTGGTTTAATTTCAACTCCTTGTAAAACAACAAAGTACAATTAAGTTCTACTTTGTTTAAGTTTGCGAATGTTTCATTTAATTAATAATAATTGTTTCTAATAAATGTTTTAAATTTTCTAATACACATAGACAACGTATTTAAATGTGTATATAATCGGGAAATTTGAAACATTAATTAGAAATGTTTATCTCGATTAAGTTTTTCCTGATAATTGCTATTTATGTTAGATGACAATATTAGAATAACAATTTACAAAGAATTTATATATACTTATTATTCCTTTTTATTTTCTTTTGTTGAGTAACATAGTTACGTTAATTGAATTTTTATACATAATTAGTATTTAATTATATATAATTGTATCAACGAAAAAAAGTTGGAAAAAAGTACAATGTCAAATTAAAAAAAAAATAACAACATTTCAAATTATAACAGTGAAAAACGAATTTTATTATCAATTTAATAAAAAATAATTATTTTGAACAACTGTTTGTTTAATAAAAAATTTCAATTTTATTGATTAAATAATTAATATCTTCTTTAATCAAAAGAACAAATATAAATAAATATAAATAAAATACTAAATAAGTTTTAGAAAATAATAATAAACTAAAATATTATTTTTCAGATAATTATCTGTTTTTCTAAGATGCAAAAGTAAACATATTTTTCTGTTTATAATATTTGACAAGTCTGTGGAAATTTATAGTGCAAAATGAAATATTTATATATGACGTTAGATATCAGGAATGTAAACTTGATCATTATTTTGAGTAATGTCATTTTTTTCATTACCTTTTTTAAGTATCCAAAGTAAGGAAGTTTTGAAAGGATACGTCACATTTTACAATTAATACCGTTCAATGCTTAGTTGAATACAGTTGGATATATTTTGAATTGCATCCCATTCAAGAACATATGATATTCATTGTCGTTAAATCAATTTTTTTATTATTTTTAAAATATTTTGTTTGATTATGTTTATAATAATACAATGATTATTATATTATTTAGAAATAAACAATAACTTTTTATTGTTATTCAACTTTTAATTAGAAACAATCTACGCATGCGCACAAACACTTGTTCAACAATAAGTTTAAAAGAGTGTACAGTAAATGTCACTTTTGCTTGAAGGAAATGATTTGATCTTTGTTTATAAAAATCAGATGACATTTTTTACTATAATTTGTACATAGTGTTTATAATATACGAAATATGTAAGTATTATTAAATTTCTTATCACTTTTTTTTCACAAATGTTTGAAGATGTTTAAATAATTTTTTGTTTAGGTTTGACGATCTATTAAATTCGTCAATTTCAGATGACGAATTTATTGACGAAAGTATTTCTTCTAAAAGGAGGGATGATGATATAATTTCTAATTTGATCAAAACTTCAACTCCAAAATCATTGTAAGTTTCTAAAAGTAAAAGTAAAATAAAAAGTCATTAAATTCTTGAGTTGATTTATTATTATTTACAGAGAACAAGCGTGTAAGAGGTTACTAAGTAATTTAGATGAAGAAAAGTGTGAGATTACAGACTCAACTGATATTCCATTATCATTAACAGAAACTTCAGAAGATGAAATACATTTAAGCCCGGTATTAATATTTATGAATGCTTAATTTACCATCAATTATTTATTTATTTAAAAAATTGGAAAATTAATACGTATGCTTAATACTATATACTTTTAGATTATTATGTCATTTGCGATATTTGAAAATCACATTGGCGCCGCATATTACAATGCAGAAACTTCGGAGTTATATATTCTTGACGATATTTATGACCTGAAGTCAAATATGTCAATCCTCAAAATTTTATATCGACAATGTCTGCCAAAACAAATAATTTCATTAAAAGGGATCTCATCTGCTGTAATCAAGCAGATGCAAGAGACAGTTGCAAAAACGAGAAGCACAGCAACATCTAACAATGACAGTTCATCGAATAATTCGTCAGCATCAGTTCCTAATACGGAGTTTAAGCTTCTTTCAAAGACGGAATATTCATTTATGAGTTGCTGTTCTAGAGTGAAAATACTGAAACTGGAAAATGAGCCACCGAATATGAACATGTCGGAAAGATTATTATATCTTAATTCTATAATTAATTTCAAATCTCAAAGCATGGTGTATGCTCTTGGATTGCTGTTAAATTATATCGACAAAAATTGGAATGTCATTGATTTGCAAAATGGTGTACCGAAATTTCTTTGTATCAATCATATATTGGTGTAAGAAACGTATTTTATTTAGTTTTTAGATATTTTTTACTACATAAGACTTATTTAATAATTGTTCAAGCAATTTTATATTCATTGTGATTTATTTTATTGATTTAGAAAAAACATTGTTATGCTAAATGAAGAAGCTTATGAAGCACTGGATATACTTTGCACGTCGCAGCATCCGAGTTTTTTTAAGTTTGGTAATGCAGTTGCACAGCAAGAACAAACAGTAAACAATTTATATGCACTATATAATCAGTGTCAATCGAAAGCTGGCTCACAGCGATTATGGTAAATTGAATTTGATTTTTGAATATATTTATTGTAAATTGTTTTATTTATTATTCCGTATAAATAATTTCATGTATTTGTAGGCAAACGTTACATTATCCATCCAAAGACATCAACTTGATCAAAATGCGTTTAGATGTAATTGAATTCTTTATGCAGCCAAATAATCAATTTATTGCAGACAATCTGATGTCTTGTTTAAAACACATCCAGAATATTTCACCTGCGATGCTTAATAAAACTACCGCGCAAATCTGTAGACCAATCGAGTGGAAAAAATTCTACACGGTACACAAATTTAAATAATATAATATTATTAAATATACTGTTAATAATATTTGATGTCTTTCTTTTTTCCAGACATTGTACCACGTTATTATGATTGGCGAAATTTGCGAAAAAAGTCAACAACATTTACAGATCTTTGAAAATCTGTCGAAGTCCATCAGTGAAGAGTTGCATTTCATTAAATACTTTATTGAATATATTATAGACTTTGATGAAAGTAGACGACAAAATAAAATCGTTATTAAACATGGAGTAGATGTTATGTTGGATAATTGTAAGTATGAATAAAATATGTACAATTTGTGTAAGATTTATGTGTTTACTAAGACAGATTGATCTTATAATTAAATTGTCTGTCAATAGTTAATTTACATGTTTAATATTTTCAATGGTCAGCTATGATATCGAGACAATTTATTAGTTTCAAAAATTTTAAGTATAATCATAATTAATAATTCGTTATTTACAAAGTCTCATTTTTTATTTATCTCATAAATTGATTCGTTTTCAAAATTGAATATTAAGAATAAATTCGTTTTTTCTAAACATAAATTTGATTTCAGTGACAGATTTAAGAGAAAGATTGCCCGAAATTTTGACTGAAGCAGTTGTTAATGATATCGAAAATATGCCACCTGAGATTGAATCTTCGAGAATGCTGTATTTCCCCGACATTTGCTTTGTTTTGTGTGTAACCAAGTGGAGACAAGAAGTGGATGAAGACACCGTATTTCCTGATATGGAGCTCAAATTCACTATCAATAATTTACGTCATTATAAGACAAAAAAAGCGCGTGGTAGGTGTGGCATTTAAATACAGACAAATTCATCTTAAACTGTTTTATATGAAATCAACTTTTTTATATTAAATTCCAGAATTGGATGAAACTATTGGGGACATACAATTGAAAATAACTAAAAGACAAAATCAAATTATGACGAGATTAGTTGATTACATATTTCAACATATAAACACGTTTTTAAACGCTCTCAGACAATGTATAGACCTTGATGTGTAAGTATCAATTAATAAACATATTGATTACTACTCTTTTGGAATAATAATTTGACTTTGTAAAAAACTAATCTCTAAAAAATTGAACGGAAAAAAGATAATCGTTCGGCATCAAACTATTTAGTATCTTATATTTATTTGATGATTTATTTGAACCTATAATTTTTCTTTCAGTCTTTTATCATTTTACATCGTAGCTCAAAACCACAATTACGTGAAACCAGAAATCAGAGAGGAACAAATAATTGCGATAAAAAAGAGTCGACATCCACTGTATGAATTGAATTCGCCTAACTATGTAGCTAACGACATTTATTCAGACGATGAAAACGGCGTATTCAAGATCATAACGGGACCAAATGCTTGCGGCAAGAGTGTCTACTTAAAGCAAGTTGCTTTGAATGTTTTTATGGCGCATTTGGGCAGTTATATACCAGCCGAATCTGCGGTTATCGGTGTCGTGGATCATATTTTGACGCAAATTTCATTTAATGAATCTTCGGCATTTGATGCTAGCGCCTTTATTCAAGACTTACGACAAGTATATTTAATTTATGAAATTAAAACAGTATATTAATACTGAATTAAATATTAATATTAAATATCTAATTTTGTAGATGAACACAATAATTCAGTCTGCTACTCGAAATTCACTTGTAATTATTGACGAATTCGGAAAAAGTACCACTGCCATTGACGGATTGGCAATTGCATCTACGACTTTTGCAAATTTAATTGAACGTGGAACTGAATGTCCTCATGTATTTGCTACAACTCATATGCATAAAATCATCAACTTACTACCTCGTAACAATATTGTTCAGACACAGGTTTACATTTCTTTCTATCTGAGTTTTTGTATGATTTCTGAGTTTTTAATTAATGCTTCAATTAAATCAATTGCACGTTACTTTCAGACGTTCGAGTATGTCATTCATGAAGATAACACAATTATTTTTCTCTATCGATTAATTGATGGTAATGTTACGTCGAGTTATGCACACTCAGTAGCTAATTTATGTCAAATAGAAAGTAGCGTTTTAGAATATTCAAATAAGGTAACAATATTAATTTACATACAATTTAATTTGATCAAACAAGATAAATATTGCATATTTAAATTTATAGACAAATTAATGGTTCATAGATAAACAAGTCTCGTTATTAACATAATGTGCAATGTCAACATTTATTTGTTGAAGTTAATACAAATTAATGAATTATCTTATGATTAAATGATTATATTATGTGTTACACATTTTTAGGTATTTCAAAAAATAAAAAATAATAACATCCCGACTGTAATTTACGCAGAAGAAGAGGAAAGACAGTATTTGATTAGGTAATTGTTTAATTAGACGTAATATTTTATTTGATTATAAATATGAATTTAAACAATTATATAAATAACAATATAATGTATTGCTTGCAAGTAATTTCACTGAAATTTTCTTGCTCTTTTACAGAAATTATTTACATTCTCTCTATGAATCAACAGAGATGTTGCAAATTGATCGAATAAAAAACATGTTGAAGTTAATTCAATCTAAAAGATATGCATATTTAGCGACTCGACAAAATGCATCGTCTGAATAAATCAAAGTATTATTAATTATTTGCGCAGCTATTAGATATGAATATAATTGTTAAAATAAACGTTAAGATGTTCAAATATGGATTATGTAATATATATATAAATAAGACTTGTATGATAGTTCATACGAATATTATATAATAATTTAGTGAATTACAAGTATTATTTTATTACTTATCGTAACTTTCATTTAGTTATAATTGTCTGTTTCTATCTATGTTAATAATATAATCAATATTTTTTCAATATTAATAAAATATACAATAAAATTATTAATTTCTAAAATATTGTATAAAATAAAAGAAAGCCATTAAATTGATCTGCTTAATTTTATTGCTGTTGTAAATATTGCTTATGACAGTCACATTTATGCTAATTTTATGTAAATTTAACTCACAATAGGACATATTTATTTATATAATATGTACGATTTAAGTTTAAAAATCAATAAATTAATAATAAAAGCATTAAAAATTGGAATAAAATTGTAATAAAGAAATCAAAATGTAATATGAATCTGAACCAAGTAGTTTTGAAAAAAAAAGAAATTATTTAGCCATGAGTAAGGTGTTTCTCATAATAAATACTTTGTTTGTTATTTTTTAATATATAATAATAAATGTCGTTTTTTGTAAAATAAAAGTAAAATAACGTATTTTATTTATTTTATAATTTACTTTTTCATATAATCAATTCCAACAGAAAAATATCAGCAAATTTGAATGTCGCGGACACACAATTTCAATATGCGTGATTAATACTTCTGGAGCCTTATTCACTTACTGCTTTTTGTAAGAAAAATTCTTATTCTTACAGTAAGCAATGAGAAATAGGTTGTCTATCTATGATAGATAACTCGTTTTTCTATTGTTTCAGAGCTGCCAGTTACGTTACAAATTGTAAGTTACAATAAGCTACTCACTGTAAGAATAAAGATTTCTCTTACAAATAGCAATAAGTAAATAAGGTCCCTGAATTTCATGTATATAATATATTTTTTATTACTAATATTTATTAATTGTAACACAATTAATGCACATTTATTTTAATGATCTTAAAAATCCTTTTTTTGATTGATTGAAACTAAAATGTAAATAAAATACAAAAAAAATTATTGTAAGTCGATAAAGTGGAATGTTTACTGATCTGTTGCAGTTGTTCGATTAGTAGGAATGGAAGTAGAAGTGTTTTAATATGTAAAAAATATTATGTATTTTAAGACAACGATATTTAATTTTTGAATCATTGTGCTATTTCGAAGATGAATTTTTTGGCAAAAACTTTCGTAAATGTCACGCGAAACTACTTAAGAACTTGTGTTACACGTAATTAATACATTTTTCTTGGTTATTATACTTACAAAAAGAAGATAACCTCACTTTTTTAATATAAAATAAACAGAAATTATTTATTATATTTGTCAAAGTTTTTTTATTAATTGACAGTATTTGTTGATTGGTATGTAAAAATTCGATATTTATAAAAATCTATACAAAAATTGATTAATTAATAAAAAACAATAATGATAAAGATAAATATTATAGTATTTTTTGTAATTCAACAATTTCCCTTATAAAAATTGAAAGTGTAAAAATATTTAAATTTGATTCCTCTGTTTATTTATATTAAATATGTAATTTAGAATTTCTTTGGCATGTATTTTTTCTTCAAATATTATTAATGATGATAATAAAGATGATAATGAAGATATTTTGCTTTTATTCCTCAGAAAACAATTGTGGCCAACTGCAACAAATCAATAGATCTAATGGTAATTATTTTTCTATTTAATTATAACAAATAAATTCATACATATTTTAAAATTAAAAATTACATTTAATTTTAATTAAATTTAATTAAAATTAATTATACATTTTATTATAGATGTTTTATTATAAATTCTATTAATTTTATTTAAAATTTATATTAAACAAATAGAATAATTAAAAAAATTAATAGTATTGAATTTGGCATGTGTAATATTATAAGTTTAATTTGACAATAATTTCTTTAATATTATTAAATTCCGTTATTCATTTAAAATATTATTACATATTTTTTAATGATTTACCTAATCAATAAGAGTGTTACATACAAAAAATACCTGTTATAATATTTTCTCATATAAACACAATTTTCTGTTTCAGTGGGCCTTTTTACTTCCTTCCGACAAAATATTTACAGTATATTTGAAGGTATGTCACAAGTAAATATTCTGGTTTTGTTTCTGGCAAAGAAATTTTGTTTATATGTGCTATTTTTCCCGTTACACATATTAATTAAATTGTCGATAATAAGTTTTAAGAGACGTAAATGATCAATTTTTTGTCTTTGGAAAAGATTACTTAGACAACATTTAATTGCAGAATTCTGTGCTTTTCGCCTTAAACCTGTAGGCATTCACAACCTTGGCCGCAATAAAACTTTTGTTTTACAAGCCTTAAGAAGCATGAAAACGGATTATAGACAAACTACTCGACATAAACCTGTCACCATTTTGGGTACTTTTTTTGTTCATTTACCACATAAAAACGTCTTGTATAAGATTTTACACAGATCTGCAGAATTTAGTTCAAAATTTATAGCACTAATCAAACCACAACGTTGACACTGTCTTCATAATAACGAAAGTTCCTAGCATTATCTATTTTTCGAAAGTTTATTGGTCGCAAAATAAGTTTCACGAATAAATTAGAGCGATTTAGTTTTGTCATCAGTGTTTCTCATACTGTTGAAAAGGATATCGTTTGCAGGAGCTTGATCTACATTTGTATTTTCTCGCCATTCTCAATTTTTAGTGAATTCCTTTAGAAAACGCGTGACTGGAGAAATCAAGGCAATCTCTTTGATGGCACTGAAAGGGGTTCTCGAGCTGCAAAAGAACATTCTTCATAAGAAAGAGCACGCCAGAAATACGAAACATAATTGAAAAAATCGGCCAAAATAGAGGGTGTGACGTGTCCATTTGCGGTTGTCCAGTTGTCATTGAAAGCGTCGATGCCAGGTCGATTGATTCATCCCACGAATCATTTCTACTTGGGAAACTCAAATGTCAACTTTACCACGATCATTTGTACCTCAATGACCCAGTATGGTGCTCTGCAAGTAATGGTCACCGCGATACTGTATTTTTGGCTTTAATTTTCTGAAAACTTCCAAGAAAACGCACTTTTATTTAGCCAAAAATTGTCACTGTTGCATGATGATGTTTTATTTGATTGTTAAAATGGAATATCAATAGAGCATCTTTTAGATTTTCATCAGTTTTACAATTTCAACTAATAATTTTATTTTTTTAAACTTTATTATATTGAATGTAACAAAATACACTTTTTATTTTTATTTTTGCAGACTTTTGTTACATTTAAACGTTTTTTAATTAATTATTATTTATCTAAAATTATGTAAAAATGTTGAAAAATTTGTAAATGGAATGATGATTCAATTATATCTTTTTTATTAAAACTAATAATTTTGATGCAGTATTCAAATATAAATAAAAATTAATTCATTGCGAAATTACAAATAAATTAGTATTTTAAATTATTATTGATGTTTGGAAAGACAATTAAGAGAATATATGTCATTTGTTTCCACTGTACGATCTCACGCAAATATCAACGACAAAAATGCAAAAGGTTTTTCGCAATGTAATCTTGCGTATTGATCTTCCGAAAAGGGTTGCCTTCCGGGGATTTGTTGGTCTCTTAGTTTAGTCAAGTCTACGTTGGGTCGGATTAACAGTCCCAGGTTTAGGACATCTGTCGCTTTGATGGACTATGGTCAGTTGGATCGGAAAATGAGCAACAATGACTAGCCCCACCAATTTTTTCGGTTGTATCTTTACAAAGTGTTAAGCATTATGTTTAGCTCGTCATTCTGTTTTTGAGAAAGTATTTTTCTATTTGACGCAAAATCAATTTTTCCAAGTTGTATACTGACGAAAGATTTTGGGTATTTCCGATAATTAATATGCCGAAGTCAGCCGGTTAAAAGTGTTACTGGATAATAACTCTTTTTCTCACAAAAAAAGAAGAATCTTTGTTTCTAGTGAAAAATCGAATTCGGTCACTGTGCCACTGAGATGAATTTTCCATTTTGTTCAGTATTGCTTCATTAAAACATAACTGTTTATTAATCAAATTAATATTATTAGTTTTTTCATATATGTATGCAAAACTCAATTACTATTAGATTATATTTATGGAAAATATAATGTCATAATTTATTTAAAATGTATAAAAAATAACAATATCAAGTTTACTTTCTTTTTTGAGTTGTGCTTGTATTAACACTGACTTAAATTTGAATACATTATTACGTTTTAAAAATAGAAAATTGCGGTTTCATATCTAATAAGTTTACGAGTTTAAAAGACAGCTTTACTTGAGTTTGTGGGAAACCACAAGGGTTTTTCCAATGTTTTCTTTATCACATTGAGTTAAATAAAAAAGTTAATTCGAAGAGTTTAAGAAGATAAACTTTTGGTTATAATCAAGGAAAGTGAAACATATCAACACCGTTATACAGGTAGCATATTTTTTGTTTAAAATTGCGATTAACTTTTTAGTTTTACTAAATGATTCTTGAAAAAGATGCTGTATGAAATATTTGAATCCATAAGATTAATGGTTTTCCGATTGAGTTAAGTACAGGTCTCACCAGTAAAACACGTTCAGTATTGAGACAATGAAAGGGTCACTTGGAAAATTGCATAAATAACGAGTTTGTTTTTTTAACAATAGTTCCTTCTTTCAAGAAGCTTAATTTTTCAGGATTTGACTTGATAGTTCCTTATTTTTATTACGTCTGTATAAATATTCTCAATCCATTCAAATAATGATCATTTAGAACTATAATATTTCACACTTCTCATCTAATATTATTATTCACAATTGTACACGATTATAAAAGAATTGCTTATAAATCATTTTATGTATCAAAAGTAAAATTATTTTCTAATTTATAAGTTCATATTTGATTTCAGATTAATTAATTCTCCAACTACTGTATTTCGATTGGTTTCTTTTTAGTGCAAACATTCATTTGTACAGTTCAAAAAACTACCGATTGCAACTAATATTATACTATTTGTATTTTTTAAATAAATCTCCTTAAATCTAAAAACCCGGAGAATACAAAGAAGTGGACGGCTCCAGTTACATAATCACACAATCAAAGTTCATAATACCTGACCTTATCCATCACTCTTAACTAATATTTACATTATCACAACATTTTAAATCTACTCAAAAACTTGTTTGATACTCGTGCGAGCTCATGTTTACACATGATTTTTCTGGTATCCTTCTTAAACGATTCAAAAAAGCACCTGCATCTATTTTCACGCAATATTTATGTTTTTTTAATGATTTATCATTGTATCTTTTTCATGCAGGATTAAACAGAATAAACTCAAATATCAAGTGTAAACTATAATTTCATACCTATTATTTTAACTCATTATATATTAATATTTTAGGCTTATATTTATTAATTTAATACTGCAATTAAATTGTTTACAATTATTTGTTATTTTATTAAGAAATATTTTTAACATAGATTTTTAAGTATCCCTACTATATGATATTCCTTTGGTCAATACTTGAAAGACCGTCTTAAATAAACAACACAAACATTTCTCTCTAAAAAAAAAAAAAAAAAAAAAAAAATGTAAGGATCAAATAACTGCAAGTCATGTCTTTTTTATATACTTTGTGTCACCTTTTTTAAGTTGACAATTGCATAACCATTTATGTCCACTTTTTGTTAAAAACCTCAACTTTAACATTATTTCTAAAGTCGGTAAAATTGAACTGTAAAGATCCTTCTCTTTTTGTCTGAGAACTGAGATGATATTATATAATTGAAAACAACTTATGAATAGAGAAAAAAAGCATAGGCAATGGATAAACCGCCATCTCATCATAATGGCCAAACGGCATTCTTCGTCTGGTCATTCCATCCCACTTCCTGTAAAAACGCAACCATCAATACAATGTTGCTTAATAAGCTTAAGCATGCACCAATAAGAAAAGACGCTTGGAACTGGCTTGCAGACGTCAAGCGCTCGTCATATTTGATACTTCATCGGACCTCTCGAATGGCTAAGAGAGATTATTTGCGAAAGAGTTTCCTATCCCACACTTTGGTGGACATTTTTCGGCTCTCCTTTGACAATGGCATTTCTTACTAGTGTCCAAGAATGGCCGAACTTCGCGCAATTTTCCAGTTCCTCCACAAAAACGTTGCGACTGACATTTCCTCAATTCTGTCAGATTCTGTATTATGATGGATCAGTTGCCTTCGAAGAAATTTTACTCCACTTTTTTGTTCTTATAACGAGCATTGCATTAGTAAACCGAATGATCGGTCAATGCTTCTTTTCCTGGAACATGCTTTTTTTGTTACTTTTAATTCGTTACTTTTTTTTTGAATGATTGGTTTCATTCAAAATTTAGCAAGTTTTTGTATGTATGAATTACGTCATTGTTATGTATAACGAAGTAGAATTTCTTTGTCAGTTTGATTAGAAGAATTATACTGAATTTAATTAAAAAATGAATATATTTTGATTGATTTAGGTTTACAACAAATTCGAGAAGGTTCTTCCTTAAGGAAAATTCACGAACAAGGAGGATTAGCGCGGAAGGCGAAGAAGAAAAAAAATCCACTTGGTGAGAACAAGCCTTTTGCAAAAGGTGTCGTTCTTAAGACACTAATTAAAAAACCTAAAAAACCAAATTCAGCTAATAGAAAATGTGTCTTATTACGACTCTCTACTGGCAAAGAAATGGTTGCTTATATTCCAGGTAAAGTATTTTTTTACCAAAAATTTAACTGATTTTGTTAGTTTACAAATATTATATTCTCAAGTTTTATTTTCATACAAATTACTTAAATTTATTTTTTAATTTTCAGGAGAAGGACATAATTTACAGGAACATAATATTGTACTTGTCAGAGTGGGAAGATTAAAAGATGTTCCAGGAGTTAAGATTAAATGTGTAAGAGGAAAATATGACCTCGGTCATGTGATTAAGAAGAAAAAATAAATAAGTTAATTAAATTGTTAATTACATGTATATATTTTTAATGAATTGGTTTCATTATTCATTTTTACCTATCAATAATTTTAATTTAAATATTTTTTTTCTTAAAAATAATTTATATTTTGATCGTTGCTATAAAAATAATCTAAAATGTTATTTATTTGAAATGTTTAGATAAGTACAATTTCCGTGCGTTAAAGTGCAAACACTGTCTTTTTGACATACATTTTCATCCCTTTTCATTAATACCGTTATAGTGGAACTGTACGCGTCATAGTACATAATACATTTCTACGTCAGAATGCACAATAGTCGAAAAGTGTGCAAGGCCCTCTTATTGGAACTTATTACGGAAGGGTTGGTGTTAGGGTTCTCTCTTCTTCACATCTGCGGATCGCACCACCCTCGTGTCCACTACCTATTGACCATATGACATGCTGACCAACATCTCGATATTTAGATCGGGATAGATCTCTCTATTTCAATAGCAGCTTCATCATCCCGAAGAAGAATCCTTTATCCTGATTATATTTCCGTCTTTTCTTAAACGCCACAAGTTTCGTAAAAAAATATTTGTCTCTTTCTTTGGCTGCGCATGCTGACCAATTCATTCTTGCATTCCATATTGTATCCCTTTTTTCGAACTCTTCACATTGTTATTCGTATGGATAGTTTAGAATGTGACAATATTTTTATCAATTTCAGAGTAACGAATGATTCAGTGTTATTTTTAAACATTATTATTTTTGTAAAAAAATATAATGGAGTTTTCAATTTTTGTATTTTTATAATATATTTGTATTGTTTCTTATAGTCAATTGTAAGCTTGTTGAAGTGATTTAAGAAAGCAATATAACAAATAGATTTAATGTTAACATTTTTATAAAATAATATCATTTTTCCTTAAACTAAATAGTTATTCTTTGGATTTTCTAAGAAAATAAATTGTAAATTGTTCTCTTAAGAGCTTTTAACCAACTGTGTTAGCCATATGCATAATAGTCCAGCTCAACTCTATCTTTCGGCTTAGTAACCAGACACCAAAATTTGTCAGTACAATATCTTTGCATGCATGCCATTTTATTATAACTTCCTGTTTCAAAACGTTGGTCAAAGAATAACATTACTATTTTCTCGCATGTAAAGCTAACAGCACTTAAACATTTTGTTACACTTTTGTATCATATATACTACAAAAAAAGAAGAAAAAAAATTGAATGAATAATAAAAGATAACTGTGTAAACTTACCAAAAAAGATATAATAAATGTAAAAAGCACACGGAAGTTAATGTGACAAAGCCAAATATAAACAGACAGAATCTAACTTCTTAACTTTCTTAAAAACTACTTATAATTAATTATTCTGTCATCTATATATATATATATTTATTCCAAATTTTAGTTCACCTCATATGAAATTGGATTGTCAAAACTGTTTAAAAAAATGATCTTTTCGAACAATTTATCATTCCATTTAACAGAACTATTCCAGTTATGTCGTTTAAAAATCTGTCTATAATTCATATTCAATTAAGATCCTAATTGCACGATTGCTTCGAGTCTATTCATCAACGGACAAAGGATCTGTGGCAGAGGTGATCGTTCATTTCATTGAGTCAGCAGCCCAACAGGACACCAACAATTATGGAATATTTTGGCGTTGAATGTAATGTCCATCGGAAATCCTCAGAAAGTAGTCGATCTGAAATGTTGATATGAAAAATTGGTCTTCTGCGAAAAGACGTTGGTCCTACAGGAAATATTCCATGCAAAATCTATAAAATGACCAGAGACGTTGACGGTGGTCCAGAGATGGATTGGAAAGTAATTACCGGATCTATTATCCATTCGGTGTCTTAATATGGGTCGGACTACTGTGTGGTTGTGACCTTTTTTCCACCGTTTCCTTTTCGTTTTACCGAAAAGAATAAGAAACTCGGGACAGTAACATTAGCGAAGCTAATGGCTTTGCACTCTTTGACTTCCCTAAAACACTACGATTTCTAACTTTCATTTACTCCTTTCCTTCTATTTCATATAAATGGCTTGTTGTCAATATTTAACTTTGTTACAGCTGGCGACTAGTCTTGACGATGAGTTATGACGATGAAATTATCAAGTTTCGAACATTGAGGATTTGTCTTGAGTGGACAACTTTGGTCTAGTTTTATGGGGTTACCTGTTTCAAATGCGTGTGCCACTGAAGCAGTGTCCATTGTTCCAGACATTGGAAACGTCATTTACATCAATTGCGAGTCATATTTCGTGGCTCACGTGGCTACGGAAAGGCATTTAATTGTATTATCCTGCTTTACTGCGAGTAGCATTATGGCTTATTGTTCTTTATATATAAGTTATATGGTTATAACATTCACGATGATTTTTCAAAAATAATTTGTATGAGACTTTCAATTTTCTTTAGAGTAAGTCTCTGTAATTATACTTTTTCAAGTGTTTTTGATAAAAAGAAATTAAGAAGTTAGTCGTTCTTATTTTATGAGAAATTGTTATAATTAAGCTAACTTTTTTTGAAATAATGAAGTGAGAAAATTGCATAATATGAAATTCTTCAATTAAAGTTAAAGTAACATTTTTCAACAAATTATTATTATTCGAAAAATTATGATCCTGCTAACTCAATTAATTGAAGAATACTAAAATAATTTTTATTATTAGAAAAAATTGATAATATTCTAAACGAGTTACCAAGAGATTACTCTGGACGACGGAGTGAAGAATTATTTTTCAAAGAGTTACAAAGAGTTACGTATAAAAATGAAAATCATCGGTTTTACAACTCGCTGGAGAATTTTCATAATTTACGAAGAATTAGAATGATTTACCAAAAGTTATAAGGAGTTATATATTAAAACTCCAATTCGCGATAACTGAGAGTTCCAACGAGTAATGAAGATTTGTTTTTATAGATTGTAAACATTTTAGTTGTTAGTATTACATTAAAAAATTATTTAACAAATTCAAAATTATTTGAATGTATAATCATGATGAATATAAACGTATCTATCCTTACTAATATATAAAATTCAAATTATTATACACTGATTTCAATAAAATTTTAAGGGAATATAGCCCTAGACCTCCCTTATATTTTTGCGATATATACATTTTTAGAAAAATGTTTAGAACAAAATTTTTTGTGTCATAGCTTCCTTCATCTCTGGGGTAACATCGATGTCATAGTGAGGTTGTAGGGAGATCATAGGTTAATAGGGCGTCCATTAGGAGTCCATAGAGAAGTCTCTTGGGTGAAACTGTGGATTTAGTCAGGACTCATACACGGTCATAGGGAAGGGATCACATAGGATTTCGCCTGGGCGAAGTCGGAGATTCAGCTAGCATATAACAAATAGCATAATAGTGTTATTACACTGAGAGAAAAATAATATTAAAATTTACTATGCTATGCCATACTACTGTTGGGATGTTGCAAGAAAACAACAAATTTTACTATAAAACATAGTAAAATTAGTTTTAATCGTAGCAATGTTTTGAAATAAGTACTGCTACAAATTGCTGATTTCATAATTAATTTCAGTACGTTTCATAGAGAAAATTGTTGTTTTTTGCAACGTTATTTATAATAAATTATCATATCAATTTCCTCTGAGTGTATATAATTAAAATAGTACACAAATACATTACGCAACAAGGGAGATAACATCGGAAAAATGTTTGTACGTTGATGTGTACGACATAATTCGTTACTGTTAATATATTCATTGCTGTTTTTAGGATTTTGATAAACAACTAGTATGCCATTATTTAGAACTACACTTTCCAATGATATATTGAAATAATTATTTTATCATCTATAGTTTTGTAAATAAATGCTGTTGAATTGCTAAAGCTATAATATTTTTAATGTAAATGATAAAAAAGGGTACACATATTTTTTCGTTACTCGGGGAGGGAAATGCCATTTTCCTCCTTAGGGAGATTTAGAAAAATGACTTTTTTCCCTCCCTCGAAACGAAAAATATAGTACGCAACATGGGAGATGATCTGAAATTCGTTTCGAAATGGGAGATGATCGGGAAAACGAATTCCCGATCTCATCTCCCTTGTTGCGTAATATACTATACCATTTTTTTAATAAATAAAAATATATTTAAAACTGTAGATTTCAGCTAAGAAATGTTGTATTACAGTTTTTACTATAAATTTTAGTTGAAATAGTATATACAATAACAAGTGCATTATAATAACTTATGAATTTTACAATTTTTAAAATAATTTCCAAAATTTAATTTCATCATTCTGATACAGAGCAGAGTTAATCTAAAAATGTATGTACTGAGTTTTCAGCATTACAAGGACAAATACAAAATTTCGCGAAAAATTTCGCAACTTTCCAATAAAACATTACTAAAAACTTATGACAAATTCGTGAAAAAAAAACTTTTAATTGAAAGTTCAGTAATTTTCCGAGAAATTTTGCATTTGTCCGTACTACTTAAAGTTCAGTAAATTTTCATTTGTAAACATACATATTTTTTTAATTGTGCTTTATGTATAGTTCTGAAAATGCATGTAAAACAGTTTTGTATGATTTTACGTTACGCGGTGTTGTAAAATATCGTTTGTACCATGGGAAATAAACGTAAATTCTTTTTCTTTCGGCTTAGCTTCGGGTGTAAACTTTGCTCAAGAAAAAGAATGTATGATTTTATCTCCCTTGGTAAAATTGGTACAAAATATACTATTATATCGAAAATAAATCGATACGTATTTTGGCTTTTTTGTATTTCGATGAGATTTTCTTAAGATATTATTTTTTTAAATTTCAATTAACAAAATAAAACACTCTGTATTAAAACCTATTTTATTATCTATTATCGCAAGAAAAAAATAGCTGCATATACATTTTTTAGCTGAATATCAAGAGAAAAAGTAAAAATAAATTAATTATAATTTGAAATTTGTTTCAAAATAGTAATCTTTGTTCTTTTAAAAGTTATAAACAAAAATATCGAGTGTGTGAAGAAGCTTCGTACACTATATTATGCATTCGACATTTCTATATTTTGCACATTTCACTTATATTCGACACATTCTTTGTCAAATCTGAAAAACAATAAATTTAATGTTTGAGATAGTGTGTAGATTCAACACACCAGGTTATACTTTTACCAGGTTATACCATACAAATAATCAGACTGAATTAATGTTCGATTAAATAATCTATGGATTACTTAGCAACATTACTAAATTGTCACTAAATAATCTATTCGAATATAAGTTCACTGATTTGTTTAAATTTCTTGTTTGTTTGTATTTTTATTGTTTCTTTTATTTGTTTGATCTAATCCGGTAGGTTAAATTTACCTATAATATTACGAACATGCAATAATTTTCATCCTCTCCGAATTAGAATTAAAATTATATTGAGAAATATTATTTTTTAGTCATAACGGAATTGAATTTGAATGCAATGTGCATATTTTTGTATTTAATGGGAACTGAAACGCCTAAAATTACCAACTTTCATAAAAATTTATATAATAAAATAAACAGTTTATTTGCTAATATACGGAAACAAATAATCTCACAAACTTTACTACATTTTCTAATAATGTGATATTAGTGGTATAAAGACATAAGATAGAAGCACCGGTTTCCGATATTTTAGCCCAGTTTCCGACAGAATGTGTAAGAAAGAGATAGAAAAAGGATTTTCAATGTTAAATATCGAAAACCAGCATAGTCACGGAAACCGGTGCCACTACCTTAGTACTTGTTAGCCGAGTCTAGTAAAAATGTATACAGAAATGTTATAGAAACAGCAGGATATATACTAAATTTTCATATTTAATTATTTAAGTGATATTATTAAAGCAGACAATATTTTGAACTTTTAATTGAATAATACTTCATTATTAGACGTGTAGTAATAGTACATTTCTTTACGAGTGAAGTTAGGCGCAAGCTATTACACGAGTGAAGAACAGTGCTTTACATTCGTGGATAAGCGTGCGTAATAGGTTATTTTCCACACTAGTGCGGTAAAGCCTATATTACGCACGAGTGACGTAGTCACGAGTGCATGTAAAATTTGTTACATTATTATTTTCTGTGTAACATGAAATTCGGGGTATTTACAAAAGGTAGCCAGTGAATCAATTTTAATCACCGTTAATGTTTTTTTTGGCAATCCAATATTTTGTTAAAAAAGCAAGAAAGAAAATGATCAAAAATGTTGTTTTTTCGTCTTTTTACAAACATTTTTATGAATAATTTTTTTAATAATTAAATTTTCGAAAACTGTACTAATTAAATTTCAAACAATTGCTTCTAAGTAATTCAATTCAGTTCTTTGATCCATCGGCAATTTTTTAAGTTAAGAAATATTAACAAATAATTTTTGAAATAATCATATTTTAAGCACACTAAGAAAAATAACTTACAATAAATTACTGTTTAAACAGTAATTTATTGTAAGTTATTTTTCTTAGTGCATTTTCTCGCTATACGCAGTATGCTTGAAAAACGTGAAAAATATGTTTTTTCACGTTTTCTTAATGAATGAGAACATTGCAAAGTATCAGAATATGCGTCTAATAAAATCCCTAATAGAAATTGATTAGGCTACAATGTGAATGTAACGCAGGGCATTGATATGGGCTTGATCAGGCGGCCTCGCTTTATCAGGCCCATATCAATGCCCTGCGTTATAATCGACGTTACAGCCCGATCAATTTCTACTTCAATTTTCAGTGGACAGTTTTATTAAAAAAACAACTTTAAAATTGAAAAATTAAACCGTATGCATACTTGTATATAAATTGTTTTATAACATCCTTACAAAATACAGTTCACAAAGTGAACTGTATATCGGAGAGGATCAAACATTTTCTGTCTAATTTGACAAAGAATGCTACATATTATATAATTGTACAACTTTATTACATTTCATATAATTAATTTTAATTTTTATGAATATAATCTATAAGTTTGTGTAACTTATTGATAACTCTTCGCTCCGTCTTTTTAATGTAACTATCACAAAGAGTTCAGAGTTACCGAATCCTTGTAAGAAAACTAAATATTTCGTTGAAAATACTATTGTCAATTTTCATTTAGTATAGATGCTCCTATAATATTTTATTTTTTCGCCTAAATAATAAGACGGATTTCAGTTTTAGTTAAAACAATTTTATTTCATGTCAAAAAATTGCTTCAATTTTAGTCTTAAAAATAAATGTATTGCTGAGCGAGTAATTTTACAAACATAATAATAAATTGTATAGATAGAAGTCTATGTTTTTTTTATATAAACATACATCTAAACTTAAATAAACTCAAAGCTGCTTAATAGATTTATAATATAGAACAGGTTGCGGATTTATCTTTCACTGTGCTTTACTCTCGAATATAATCTTTTCCTAAAATCATCGCTGATCTTTACCGAAATACATCTTATACATTTATTGAGGGGGTGATATGAAAGCACGCGTCACAAAATGTTAAATCCAAAATTGATGGATATCGTATGTATATATATACATGTTGTGTTGATTTTTTTTATTTGAACCGCAAACCCCGTTAGTCTGACACGTGTGAAAAGCGGATCGGTCCACGGTGAAATTTGAATCGGCGTAAATTTGTGAATTCGTCAATGCACCGTGCAAGCGTGTTTACCGTTAAGGGTACATGTGTCCCGTAGCATGCGAAAGCAGATGCAAATAGCGGGTGTGACAGCATTCATGGCCCAATAAATAACAGGCGAAAATTCAAATAACGGGTTGCGGTTCTTCTTGCACCATAGAAATATGGGTTATGTGGTCAAAAAGAGCACAAATTTGTATACATGGGAAAAAAGACTAACGCGGCATTCATTGTATGGCTTTTCTAAGGAAAAGCCTGTGAAACGATGTTTGGAGGCACAGGATTACTTTTAACGTGAAGAACTTAATTTAGCGTGATTGTAAAGGATGGACACAACAAAGCGTCAGAACGTCTTTTTTTATCAATTCCTACTTTTCAGATCTGAACAAAATATATATATATACATTTAGGAAGTAGAATGTTTAATTATAAGGGGCTGAAAAAGAACAATTACTTACGTCTGAAGAAATCTTTTTATAGAATTAACAAGTTTGCATTATTTCCCGTACAACACGTAAACTTTTAAAAACGTTAAATAAACTAGTATTTGACGTGTGAAATGAGTATCTATTAAACGTCTTCACATGTTTATGTGCTGCGCGAATAATTATTTATATTTTTATTATATTTTAAAATATAATTATATTATAATCCTAAAAATGTAAACCAATTTCAAATTTTGTATATTAACATTATAAAATGGACATAAGTATTCACCATCCGTAACTCTATAATACATTTTTAATCAAAGTTTTGGCGAAAAGTAAATACGACATTTTAAAGTTTAAATGCCCTTATTCTCCATTTGCATGTAATTTACGGCATTCAATTTTCTTATATGTAAATTATACTATTCTCTAAAATGGTATCTATATAGAGATCGTCTATATTTGTACTATACTGTTGTATTATACTTTACATTATATAAATTTGGTCATTATATCAATACCATATTTTTATAGTTTTATGAAAAATTTTATAATTATATGATTTTGAAATTCTATAAAATCAAATAAATTTTTTTGTTAAGGTACATTCAAAATGTTGTACTAAATTACTCAATTTTACAACAAAATATCGTATGATTGAGGCATTAATGTAATTAATGTCCGATCATATTAAATTATACTTAATGAAATAGATTCTAATAGACTCTATTGTATACATAAAATAAAGTTCTATAGAGGAATATTATTCTTACTATTAAAAAACTTAGGATAAATAAGTACGAATAAATTCTTTATAGTATTTGGAGAAATTAAGAATAAAACAACTGCTGTAAAATATGGCTTTGACGACATAAAAATAAAAATGCATTCAAAAACCTAATTATTCTTGTTTTAAAGTAATAGTATACAAATCATGATAATCGCAATTTTAAATTAAAATACATTCGCGGAACAATTTTAGTAATGATATAAATAGTTGATTTTAATTGATACATATATTTATTATTTTTTCAAATAAAAAAAGGTTATATTAAAAACTGATTTGATACTACTTTGATAAATTTAATCAAGTCAATTCGTAGTACCAAAATAAATTAATGATAAAATCGAGATTATATTTCGATTTTTTTATATTGCAAATGTTCAAGAAAACATATATATGTTTAAGTTCAAATTTAACATGCGATGTATTTGATACATTGTTTTAAGCATCAATATTATTTTCTGGGTTCTTTCTTTCTTTAAAATTAACTCAAAAATTGGTTATCAGTTCTTTATTCTGGTCGTGACACGACTTTAAGCCATATACTTGGCTAAAAGTCGAAAAGTCAAAAACCACCTACCGGGGTTGTTGTTTCTAAACAATTGGCAAATTAAAGGTGCATTGACCGTAGGACGTGAACTTTCACAGGAAAAATACAACTTTCTTAACATTAATGGGTCCAGGCATCTTTGGAAGTATTTTTGCTTCCGAGCATGGTTACTCCCGAAAAAGGGTCACGCATTTGAAAAACAGTTAGCAATAAATTATTTCCGATAATTCATTTCATTAAGTTAGAGAATCCATGACAATTACCACATTTACAACTTTACTTATTGTTTTAGAGATCTTTGGAAATATTCCTTAAATTAGTATAAAATGTCTCATACAGTTGATAATAGATAATAATGACAGAAGATCAGTAGATGATAAATAAAATTAAATACAATATATATTTAATTTTGATTTTTTCATCTGAATTGAAAAAAGTAGATCTTAACCCTTTGATGGTCAACATATTTTGACTTTTCCTTTCCTTTTATGAAAATTTTATTCATTTAACTCTTTCTCTGACGGCAAAAAAAATGGAAAACCCAAACTTGAATTTAAAATTTATTTCCACTTTGAGCAACTATGACAATATTGTTCTTTATTCAAAATTGTTCATAAAAATGTAAGGTCATTTCATTATACGTGAAAAAGGAATGTTGAATTGTCTGTTGTAGCTGTGGAAATGATTTTAAAGGGTTAAAGTCAGTTTCTCAGTGTATCAGGAAATAACAATACATATTTCATCACTTTCGAAACCATGAACCTTCGAAAAGTTCATTCTGTTGTTATTCTTAATTTACAGCCTCTTTTGCGTGATCTAAAGTTACACGCACAGACGTACATGTCATAAATCTAACCTGCTGTGAAGACAATACAGCTTGCAAATATAACAGATTTAAAAGTCAAAGGGTTGACGTTACCTTTTTTGGCTTATCTGGCATAACATTGTTTTGCCTGCAATAACTTACTGAACGGTTAGTTTTGTCGCAACTTTCTTTTCAGAATTCTACCTAACTTATCCCAGATATAATCCCTTTATATAATAATAATAATTGTTATAACTGTAATTCTAAGCCTTACTTTTGCCGACTTTTTATTTACTTCATACATTTCTTACATTCTTTTCTCACACGACAATTTTATACTAAAATCGAAGCTTTTTATAGCGGTCTTATAATGCGTCTTCCCCAAAACAAATTAGGCGGTTGTATTATCCATTTTTGTGTATTTCTGAATTGTATATTGACAAAAATATTATGAGGAAATGCTTATAATGTATCGAAGAGGAATCCTATATAAATGTAGTATATTTATTTTTTTCTGTCATTAAACATAAATTATTTTTGTTATACTTATAAGATAATTAGTTCAATTAGTTAGAATTGTATTAAATGTGATAAAATATTAAAATTACAATATAGAAATGTATTTGCGCATGATTTTTATATTCTTATTATAATTTTTATACTGTTTAAATGATGTATTTTTATTTAAAGGCTCTTTTTATAAAAAAAAACTTTGATTTGAATGAGCAAAGTTTTGTTTATTTGAGCGAAATCCGTTTTTGTTAGACAAACTGTAATAAATATTTAGTTTTGAAATGCAAAAATATTAGATGAATGGATAATAAAATAGTACATTAGTGAAGATAATTAACGATAACTTTTTAAAAATCTATTTAAAATGCTACATGAAAAAAGCAGTCATATTCAAATAAGCTTTATTTGTTATACCTAAACATACGTTTCATCAACCAACTAATCCGCTAATGCGAACCAAAATTCATTTATTTATTGTTATTTAGTATAAAACAGATTTTCCATTCTTAAAAAGCAAAGCTCTCTCTGAAGTTGCAGTTCGTCATTTCATATAACGCAGTGAAGTTGGCACCGAGTTATTAGTTTCAGTATTATTTAATTTAATTACCGCGAAATTCAAAATTGATTTAATATTTTTTTCTTAAATTGTATTTCATTTTAAATTTAAACAATCATTTAAATTACTTATATTCAATATTTAAAGGAAAATATTAAATTTAACAAAATTATATTTTGTATATACTCATTTAGTCAAACTCAAAAAGGGAATCAGAGGCTTCGCGCCCGGAGGGCGCGACTCATTCACTAGTACTGTGAAACAGTACACTTATAATATATAAGGAATATTGAAATATAGAATAAATACAATTTCTATAAGATTAATATAATTCAGCAACCAAATTTTTGAATGTAGGAACCAGAGATGGGCAAAAATAATTACCCAATTACTTATAATACATTTTAAAAATTGGAAAAATATTATAAATTTTGAAAATAATTGAAAACTTTGTTGTTATTTGGCAAGTTGTAGAGTCAAATAAA